>VDFB02278077.1:0-52547 GCA_007258455.2 Sequoia sempervirens
TTGTTATTTAATTCATAGGTATGCACAACATATCTAGTAATTTTAGAATTTTGTTAGAGTGTCAAAAATGTATATTAGAGGTACAATTTGAATTGAATTTTCTTAATTATATTTGAATTGAATTTCAAGTTACTTGTCAAAAATGTACAATAGAGGTATAATTTGAATTATATTTTCTTAATTATATTTGAATCAAATCTGCTACTTGTCAAAAATGTATATAATAGAGGGAGCACTTGAATTGAATTTTCAATTATATTTGAATTGAATTTCAAGTTACTTGTCAAAAAGATTATATCTTGTTCTCAACTCAATGGTTCATGTTGCTTAAGCTCATTTTATTAAAATATTTATTGTGAACAACATGAATGAACTTAATTATAAAATGGCATTGATTTCCTAAAATTCTACTAGAGATCAAATGCATATTGAATATAAGGAAATGTATGTTGTAAGAGATCATAAAATAAGAAAGCATGTATGTATATTGAATATTTAAAGCAAATGCATAAATATATTATGTGTAAAACATGTTTAAACCATAAGAAAACACATGTACATACATGTAAAGGGATTCAATGTATAAACATAACACATATATTATATAAAGAGGAAATGTATGTATATATCATATAAGAAAATATATGTACATATCATATAAGCAAAATGTAAATTAAAGATCATCAAATGTCGAATACTAAAGATCAACAAATAAGCAAATGTATGTATATCATATAAGCAAATGTAAGTTAGAGATCATCAAATCTCAAATACTAAAGATCATCATATAAGCAAATATATGTGGTAAAGATCATAAAACTAGTGTGCATGGCCTAATATGAATGTCTACTTCTAGTCAAATGGCCATATGAATGAGAATGGTCCTGCTCTGATGGATGTGTTGAGCCCTACAAATAAAATTGTGTACAGGATGTGTTAAATACATATAATTTATATTAAATAAATTTTATGAAAGTTATTTTTAAATGAACTTGTATTTTTAAATATCAATCTAGATCTATGCATACATAAATATTACATGTACATATAAACGTGTGATTATATAAAAATGTAAAACTCACATGTCCACTAGCAGCAAATTCATCCATAGAGTCACATCGATCATGTACATGATCTGGACCAAGGCTAGGAGTGATATGAGGTATGTCCACCTGTAACAATATATATACATATATATATCAACTTACATGAATATCTAGTTTAAAAAAATTTAAAAATAATGAAAAAATAATTGAAACATGCACATCATTTGATATCGGATGACCTAAGTCCTCTGAAACGGTCAAGCGACTAATCAACATCTGCATCCATCTGATCTATCCCATGTCGTGCTAGAAATGATGAATGTAGAGGACTATGAAGGTGAGATGGCATCGACGATGATGAACTAGAACCAATCAACATATCAGTAAAACCCATAGTCTGTGCAGCTGTCGAATGAATTGTAGGTGGATCCTGATGCACACTGGTGCTCGGCTGAGAGTGATGGGATCTTGGAACTGAACAACCTTTGCATCTCAAATGATCTCTAACATGCTCTATAGCGATCCCATTGTCCGATGTAATGTGGGCATATGTCTCCAACAGGTCCTCAGCCAAACAATGCAGAGTCATGCATGACATATCTCCTGTAAGTGCATCAAGCTATGTAGGAGTAGGGATGTTGACCACTGTTAAAGGATCCATGGTGGTCCACTATGCTGAAAATGGCGTGGATCAAGAATCTCTAGACATCAAATACTGACCTACACGATCATCAAATATCCTAGTGGTGGTAGTCGCAATGTCACCTACAGTGTTAATTGCTTCCTTTTGGGAAGCAATGACAACCTCATCTGTTATGGGGGCTAGAGCTGGGGTGAGAGAAGGAGACCTCTCACCAACCAATACCCTAAACACTAGGGGTGGTCTATCTACTCGATGATAGGTGGGCCTATCAGCAATCTTGCCACGCCCCTGACTAGCATATGGTGGAATGTCCAGGTAGTTAACTTTGAGGCCTAAATGGACCTCAACATACAACTACTGAACAAAATACAATGGAATCTGGTCATTGTTTGGGTATAGACCATGTGTTGCGAGAAATCGCAGGTAGATCAATGAGGCCATAAAATGATCGACACATCTAATGACATAGTATCCCCTAACCTTACACACATTTTGATAAAATGGAAAATAAGTGGCTTTTATCATTTCTTTGGTGACACTATCCTGTATTTGTTTAAGGGGAGCATCACCATGTACTTCCTGCATGCAGGAAAGAATAACAACTACTCTATCTAGGGAATATGCACTAGTCCTCTCAAGTTCATCTTTTAGTTTTTCTAGACTATGCAATATTAACATGCATGGTTCACTATATATCCCTGGGTTTGCACCCTCTGCTAATGAATCTCTCAATTTTTTAATCTCATTAGTGGTATTCCAAAAAAAAATTATGTAGGTGGAACATCTTCATTTTCCATGTTATATATGTATGTACACCTAAAGAAGCAATAAGACCTTGGTAAATAATATATCTAGATATAGAGAATATATTTATCTAAAACAGTTCTAATAATTCATCTACTCATCAATAATATTTTCATACCATTAACAATTTAAAAAGAATTGGAAGACAACTATAATCTATAACATAGCATCCTTAAATGGTTCAAATTTTAAATGAAACATGAAAGAAAGAATAAGAATACAAAGATTAGTATAAAATTATTTGAAAATAATTGGGGATAAAAATATTTAATCTAATAGTTGTTAACATAAATGAACTTGGGGTTGGGGCCTAGCTTGGTTGGCTAAATCTTTCCTATTGGGAGGTTAGTCAGGTCTAGTCTCCCCACCCTCAAATTAGTGAAGGGCATGTAGGCCCAGTAGATCCGCGTTAAAAGTTTACAGTGCACTGCGGTTTATATGGAATTAGTGCTACCCGATTCCTGCAATCTAAAAAAAAAAAAAACATAAATGAACTTCAAAATAGGATTATGTAAGTGAAAAAAAAGTTCTATTGCCTTCATTGAACCTAAATTTATCTAGTTAAGATATGTCTAAAATTAAGAATTCACACTACAATATCAATATTCCATAAGAATCTCATAAAGAGGATGAATTTAATGGAAGATAATATAAAATCCTCCATATGAGGATAAATTTTATCATTACATTATGAGTGAATCATCTCAATTATATAGCCAAGAACATAAAAAAAATTATAGATTGGAAAGCAAAATAATCAGACATTTATCATATTTTTATATGTATAAAATTTAGATACCATCAAACTATTTAAACTTATAGATTGCATAAAGCTATAAATTGAATTGTTAAAACTAATTTATTAAGAATCAAATCTAATAAAGTTTGACTTCATATTGCATACTTGTTATAAATATCTCACTAATCCATATACATTTTATATATGTTAAAAAATATATAATTGTTATGCCCATAATTTTTCACTAGAAAAACCCAATAATTTTTTTTTTTGAATCCTTTAATTACGCTAATTAATGCTTTAAGCATTTATGATGCAACAATAACCATCTCCAATAGAATTAACATCCTTTCTTTAATTAATTTGTTGGTTTAACTTGCTAATGCGATACTATTATTAATGCATCTCTCACTATTAACTATACTTTAAATATTAAATTTGCAAGTATCACAATTTAATGGTTACACTAATAATATTCTCTTTCTAATGGTTGTCATCGTAACCCACAATGAGTTGTTCCTACTTCTATTTCTTCTTGACATTAAGGTCAATATGGTATTATGACTATTAGGATAGTTCCTCATGACCCAATGATGGCATTTAAAGTACTAAATATGTAGCTTTTGATGGTAATAACAACATGAATAATTATATGGTTTGCATTTATTTATTTATTTTCCTCTCATATTTCAACATCTATAAAAGGTTTTGCCAAAAATGCTATCCAATTATCGATGAGCATTAATAAGGTTAAGTATGCTAACATTAGTATTAAGGTAACTATTGATATGAATATATTGATAAGAGTATTAACAATACTTGATGATATTAAGGCTCCCTCTACAATTAATACAAACATTCTATCAATTTTATTACTCACAAATAATATTAAACTTTACTCATAATAGAAATGTTAATGTGATAGTGATATCATGTTTACATATACCCTCATTTATACTATTACAAATACCATCCATTAATACCCATATCAATACTATAATAAATTTTATTAATAATATTAATAATGTATATATATATATAATAGCGCATAAACACTATTATTTGTCAGCTCATTGTTGCTTGCAAAACTTTTATTACCATCTTAGCATCCCTAATAATATTATCAATAAAATACTTTTCTTACTCGGGTGATTTTATTTGCAACTTATTTTAGTATGATGATCCCCCTTTATATTACCCTCAATAATAGTATCACTATTTGTTATTAATGTATTTAATTTTAATTCTTTTGTCTAACTCTTATATATTGTTATAGCATTTATTTAATTATTCATCTCTATTACAAAAATAATTATAAAGTTTTTAATATGGCATGTGAAGGAACCAGGTGTGAGACACAGGGGAACGAATTTTAGAGGAATGTATTGCAGACGTCAAGAGGAGTGGGCCGACGGGAGTGGTAGGAGGATTACGGAGTCTAGGGGAGGAATAGGTAGGGAGATGAAATGGAGCGGGTGGAACCAATGGAAGCTTTCAGGGACAAAATCACCAACGGATGGAGAGCATATGATAATCTCGGCTTGTTGAAACAAAATGATTTTTGCAGACCACAATGGGTAAGAGAAAATGGACATTGGGTCGACAAATGCCATCCACTAAATAATGGAAGTCAGAGGGAGTTTAGGGCCAGACAAAACCAATGGACTAGGGCTACACCTAGCTATGGTTGAATGCTTCATAACACTGCTCAAGGGAGGAAGTTCGGCCGTCAGGAGCCCCCATGGATATACCCCTATCGATTGGGTCACCCTGGGATGAGGTGGGGAGGAGTAAGAGGAGGTCGAAATCCTCTAGATATCAATATGTCTCGAGGAATGGAACTAGGGCAATACAGGGGAAAGCAAAGTGAGTACAAAGAAGAGTCAAGGCAATGGCATGATAAGGAAATGGGCGTGGGAGATCAGGAAAAGAATAGGAATCCAAACAAAGACAAGGACGTGGAGGAGATGGAAATGGGCACTTAAAAAAAAGAGGCTTAGCTACTGGTGTGTCTATAACTGAACCCAAACTTATAGTCTCTTTAAAGATAAACTCAGTTAAGGAAACTAGGGTTTTATTAAAAGATAGAGGTCTGTTTTTGAAATGGGGTGGGGGATATCAAAGAAAATTGGAGGAAATAAAAAACTGGAGTATTATGAAATGGGGAAACAAGAATGTGGTCAAGGCCCTTCAAAACAATTTTTATCTGATTACTTTCCCTACCCAAATGGATGCAAACAAGGTTAGAAACTTAGGGCCTCACTTTATGGATGGCTCACAAATGCATATTTTTGACTGGAATCGTAATTTTAACCCTTGGAAGCATGAGATAGAAGAAAGCTCTACATGGATAAGACTCTACAATCTTCCCTTAGAATACTGGGCATAAAACACGCTTAAGGTCATTGGAAGATAGTTAGGGAAGTTTAAATTCTTGGACAAAGCACAGGAGGACAGTTTGAGAGGCACCTACTTCAGATTATGCATTGTTGTTTTGAAGGAGAAGACACTTCCAACATAAATTGAATTAGAAACTGAAGGGGGAAAATGGAGGCAGGAAACTGTCAGGGAGGACAAGTTGAGTCTTTGCCTGAAATGTAAATCGGTGGACCATGGCAGTGAGAATTGCTCAGTGTGGGTAATAAGTAATGGACTCAATATGTATGATGACGTGAAGGTAAAATGCATAGATAAATCTAAAGGCGCCCCACTAGGCATTCCACTCACTGAAATGGAGAAGGAACTGGCTGATTTGGTATGGCCACCGAATATAGATAGTGGTGAAGGCGGGGAGAAAGACACTATATACAGAAATATGCATGACGAAGATACTTTGAAAGAGAACCCAGATGCGCAAGAAGTCCCAAAAGAGGAGGTACTAGGATTGTGGAATGAAGGGCAAAATCAGGAGAGCCTTCAACCTTTAGCAAAAATCAAAGGGCTGACTATGACAATAGAAGAGGACACTGAGAAACAATAAAGTTCCAGTAGTAGAGGAGCCTAGGAAAGACCCAGCTTCAGCTAGGGTGAATGAAGATGAGCACAAGGAAAATCTGGACACGGGGAGTCAGGAATCTGACATAGATATGGATGAAAGTTACGAGGATTCTCAGGTTGACACAATGGAAGAAAGAGGAATTGAACAAACACAAATAGCCTACAAAACCCCCCGAATGAGGTCAGCCAAACAAAAAGGACATAAATCAAACAAAGAAAAACTTGTGATAGCAGGGCAAGCCAAAGGTCAAACCAAGCTGAACCAAACAATTCTAAGAAACGGGAAGGAGTTGCCCCTTCCCAAGGAATCATGAGGGTGGTTAGCTGGAATGCTAGAGGCTTAAATGCCCCTAGCAAATGGCGTCATTTCAGGCGTCAAATAGATACAAGTAAACCAGATATAATTTTTATACAGGAAACAAAATGGAGTAAGAACAGGAGAAGAGGATGAGGTTTTGGAGAGGCTGGGAAGGTGCTTTTGTGGAAGCGGAAGGAGCCTCAGGAGGCTTAGGAGTAATCTGGAACCCTGCTAAGGTAGGTGACACTCTCATTTGAACTAATCAGAATTGGTTATTGATATCGGTGAAACATTCCATTGTAACTTGGAGGTGAAAATGATTAATGTCTATGGGCCAGTAACCGCAGCAGCAACAAGAGGTACTTGGGAGTTGATAACGGACAAACTAAAACAATTGAGGAATGAGCGGGTCCTGTTAGGTAGAGATTTCAATGCTACGCTGAATAATATAGGAAAACTAGGAGGCTCAAGCAACCTAACTAGGGTACAAAAGGATTTTCAGGAATTTGTAGATGATAATGAGTTAAGGGAAGTCCAGGCAAAAAATGGTGCTTTGACTTGGACCAATAGAAGAGCAGGGCAGTATGGTATCGTAGAAAAGTTAGACAGATTTTTGTTATATGGGGATTGGACTCAGACAGTAAATGTGCTAGAAGCCTCAATATTAGCCTTCAGTGGATCGAATCATTTCCTGATCCAGCTAACATTCTCTCAAGACAATTTCAAAGGAGGCTCTCCTTTCTGATTTGAAAAAATGTGGATTCGAGGTCTGGATCTATATGAGCTGATTTCACAGTGGTGGAAAGAAGTTCAGGCTGGTAATCAGTCCCACCAACTCACTTTTCATAAAAAGTTGTCCTATATCAAAATTAAATTACGATCATGGAATAAGGAACACTTCAAGAATATCTTTGAAGAAAGCGATAGGATAGAAGCTGAGCTCAGGAAACTCAATGAAAGAATAATTGAGAAAGGCATGGGTACGGAAGAATACATGAAAGAAAAAAATCTAAAAGCTGAGCAAATAGAAATATTGGCCAGATTGGAATGTCATTGGAGGCAGAAATCACGGGAATTGTGGCTTCGAGAAGGTGATAGAAACACAAAATATTTCCACAATACCACACTAGTCAATTGAGGCAGAAATAAAATTTGTGAATTGGAGAAGGAAGATGGTACAGTTATTCAAAATGGAGATGAGATAAGTCAGGAAGCTGTCAGATACTTTCAAACTCTTTTTACTAAAAATAATCAACAGTAGGGGGAAGAAAGGAATGTGTTTCTTGGAAGAATCCCGAGCATAGTATCATAGGATGATAACAAGGAATTGTTAAATCCAATCAGTTTAGAAGAGGTTAAGAAAGCTACTTTTCAACTTGGATCAGAAAAGGCACCAAGGCCAAATGGCTTCCCGACTCTTTTCTTTCAAAAATTTTGGGAGATAATCAAGGATGATTTGGTGAAGGCGGTGGAAGAGTCAAGAAGAAAGAACACAATTCTAGGAGCAATCAATCACACCTTCATTGTGCTCATCCCAAAGAAAAAGGAAACTAAAACTATGGGGGACTATAGACCAATCTCCCTATGTAACACTCTCTACAAAATTATGGCAAAAACAATAGCAAATAGACTGAAATCAGTGATAGATAAGCTAATTTCTGAGGAGCAGAGCAGTTTTATTTCTAGAAGGTCTATTGTGGAAGGTATAATAGTTGCACATGAAACCATACATACGGCTAGAAAAATCAGACTTCCAAGCATAATTTTAAAATTGGATATTCTAAAAGCCCTTGATCGGGTAGACAGACAATTTCTGGCTGAGATGTTGATCAAGTTTGGCTTTGATAGGAAATGGGTGGATTGGATTATGGGTTGTATAGGTTCTCCAAATTTTTTTGTTTTGGTCAATGGAGTATCCGAGGGTTTCTTTAACTCCTCTCGAGGTATCAGGCAGGGGGATCCCTTATCCCCCTTATTATTCATTATCCTAGCGGAGGCTTTAGGAAGGAGTATTAGTCAGGCAAGACTGGATGGTTCATGGAAGGGGATTGAAGTCACTCTAGGGGTAGAACCAAGCACACATCAGCAGTTTGTAGATGACACAATTCTGTTTGGACAAGCGACAAGAACAAAGGCAAGGAAAATTAAGAGTCTTCTAGATGAATATAGTAAAGTCACGGGGCAATTTATAAATTGGAGAAAGTCAGAAGTATACTTTCTCAATGTGCAAATAAGACTACAAAGAGATCTTATCAAAATTTTAGGGGTGAGAGCAGCTGGACTCCCGGGGAGATTTCTTGGTATGCCATTATTCGGTGGAGCCAATAAGAAGAGCTTCTAGGATAAGCTTGTTGACAACTGCAAGAAGAAGATGGAAATATGGAAAGGAAGGTGGCTCACATCAGTTGGGAGGTTACTAATGATTAAGGCAGTATTGGCAACAATCCCAGTTTATTCTATGGCCTGTTTGAAGATTTCGGCTAGTATTGACGACCAACTCAATCAAATTATGCGGAAGTTCTTTTGGAATGGGCTGAGTGAAACTAAAAAAGTCCCTCTGTTAGCTTGGGATAAGTCTGTAGGCCACAAAAGGTGGGTGGAGCTAGCATAAGGCAATCAAAATGCATGAACCTAGCAATGGGAGCGAAGTTGGTGTGGATGATGTACAAAGGAAATCAGAAATGGGTCAAAATATTGTAGAAAAAATATCTTGATTTAGATCATCCCATTAGTATAATGAAAATATTGAATCCACCAAGAGGGTCAGCAATATGGAATTTTATCTATGAAAGCAAAAATATAATAACTAAACATATCACTTGGGAAGTCCACAGCGGGCAAAGGGCTTCCTTCTGGTTTGACTCCTGGGATTGTCATGGGAAGTTGTGCAACATGCCACAAATGGATGAAATTAGGGAAGAAACAATCAGACTTTGGGGATCCAAAGTCTGCAACTATGGTAATCAAGTTATAGTAAATGGGATAAGCAAGTGGAAATGGAAAGACTTTAGTGATATTAATGCCCCGTTGGAGCAAAAGAGTGCCTTAAAAGAAGTCCTAAGGGAGAAAACTATCCTAGATATGGACAACGAGGATGTTTTAAGGCGGTGTGCATCAGCTGATGGAGAATATAAGGTCAAGATAGGATACAAACTAAGAGAAAATGTAGAATTAGATCACCATTGGCCAATCCCTCTATTTTGGGGAAAGGATGTACTGCCAAAAGTAGGGGTGTTCTCCTAGCTGGCATTTCAAAACAAGATTCTTACACAAGATAGACTAGAAAAGATGGGTTTCAGAGGACCTAATAGGTGTCATTTGTGCAAGCAGAATTTGGAAAACGTGGACCATCTTCTGCTATTATGTCCATACTCTGAGTATTGTTGGAAATACATTATTAGACAACTTGGTTATCAAACCCCCTTTCCTCAAAGCCTAGTTGACTGGCTGTGCAGGTGGCTGAGAAAGAATGTTAAGGGGGTTTTCAACGATATCTGGCAAATCATAACGTCCTTAGTATGCTGGGAACTTTGGAAGGAAAGGAATCGAAGAATTTTCAAGGACCAAGCCTTGGCTAGGGAATTGTTAGTGAAGAAGATTGATGGATCAATTATGGAGGTAGCAAATGTGGCTGCTAGAAGATCATTGTCAAAAAATATCTTTATGAACAGAGACATTGAATTAACGAACAAATTTCAGGGGTTGAGTATTCCCAAAGTGGCTGGTTCTCAGAGTACATAGTAGAAGGCTGAATTAAGGAAAAAAATGGTATGGCAAAAACCAGAGGTAGGGTGGATTAAAATAAACTTTGATGGGGCCTCGTGCGGGAATCCTCGATTGGCAGGGATCGGGTGTGTGGCTAGAAACTCATAAGGTGAAGTGATTAAACAGAAAGCTCAATCCATTGGACATGCATCAAGCAATATGGCTGAGTTCAGGGCTGCACTATTTGGTTTGGAGATGGGGAGAGAAATGGGTGTGTCCAAGCTCCACCTGGAAGGTGACTCACTTATAACAGTAAATGCAATCAGATCCAATTTTACTCCTAACTAGCAACTGCGGAAATGGCTTCATCCTATCTCAAGGTATATATCATCCTTTTCAGAATTTTGGATCAGTCACATTTACCGGGAAGGTAACTCCAAGGCAGACAGATTAGCCAAGGAAGCAGCAACAGAGAGGGAGGACGGCCAAGCATAGGCGTTTACCCAAAAGCAAACAACGTGGATGAGTTAAGGTAGAAGCTACCAGGCGTCATTGAAGGGAGTCGAGATAAGGTATAAACCAAGACATAACAGCCTTAGCGTGGACATCAATCTGACTCTAGTTCGATGCTTGTGGATCTGGAACTCATAATCCACGTGCCAATGAATATTATAGCATCTGTCTGGTAAGTGGATCAGCAATAGAGCAGCTTCCAAAAATTTCAAAGCCTGAGGAGTTATAACGAATATCATCATCCAAATTTGAATTTATTCGGTCTAGTGGATGGGGCAGTAGACAAGGTTACCAGTAATGTATTGTATAAGATCTTTTGGACTGTAGTAGTCTAGTGAAATTTGGGTGGAAGAGCTACAAAAATATTGTATTCATCATTGTAACAGTTCCTTGTTTTAATAATAAAAGGGGTGTTGGCCCTATCCAGCGATTAACTTATCAAAAAAAATAATAATAATTATATGATTAAATATATTGCATACTTGTTATAAATATCTCACTAATCCAACCATTGTTATAAATATCTCACTAATCCAACCATACATTTTATATATGTTAACAAATATATAATTTAACAATTTATACAACTTCTAATTATGATAAAGACAAGAATCTTAATCTATACCATTATTTTGAGTTTGGTTTAATAGAAATTGAAAAAAATTATAATCATAAAAAAAACAATGAATAAACTATGGATCATTTTAACAATGGTGAATTAGTGCCTAAAGATTGGCCTAAAAAATTACAATATTCAACATTCTCATCACAAATTATATATGAAATATAAGGATCATTTGCTTATATATATTTTCATAGATTTAAAATTTGAATATTTATTACTATAACATGTTCATTACAATTAGATTTTTAAATAATATTGTAATAATTTATTATGTCTTTGAAATTTGTTTTGTGGATTTTAATGTTGTTTTTTAAATTTAAGTTAGAGTAAGTAGAATCTAATGAGATACCTTAAAAAGATTCAAGTTTTATAATTTAAATCTCCCTCTTATATAAATATAGTTTTTTCTAGTCTTACAATTTCTTGTGTCATCTGTTCAATTATTTTAGCTATGGATTTAGCCGCAATCTTGTAGGAGGTATTAAGAAGAGTAATTAGTATCCACCCTCAGATAAAAAAAAATTCCTTTAGGAATTAATTTATCAACCCTTGATTAATAGAATTTAAATGATGGATCCCTTTGATAAAGCTACTTTTTATACCTCATAGAGTCCTCCTTGATGAATGGACATATTGTTTTAAGGAATTGTGTAGCTAAACCATCTATTCCAAGACTTTTTGAGTATTAAAATCCTTCAAGGAAATATCAACCTCCTCAAGGGTGAATAAATTATCTAAATGTGCCTATTTTTTGAGACCAATTATTTTGGGTATGCAAGTGCCAATCAATTCCTCAGCTATATCTTGAAGTGGATCTCCTTCAACTAGATCAATTAAAAATAAAATAAAATGTTGGAGGAAAACGGATTTAATATCATTAGAGTTGTCATGGAACTACCTCTCTTGATCAACGATAGATATTATCCACTCTTGAGAATGTAAATATGTTCGAGATAACTAAAAAATAATTTGTATCCCTTATATCCTTTCATCCAATGTAAGCCTATCTCTTAATTGAGATCCTCTACCACAATTAAGTTCAAATCTTCTAAGTTTTGGGAAAGGTGGGTCAACCTTGCATCCTAATATTTTGATTTATTATTTTGTCCTCATATTAGGAAATGAGGCATCTCACTTTGTGTTGGTAGTTATTTGTCATTTGTTGAATGCTTTGGGAGGTGTCTAAGATGTTCTAAGAGCATATAATATCATTATAGCTTTATAAGATGAAACCCTCTTATGACATATTCTTATGACATTTAAGAGCATGACTATAGAATATTTACAGTAAAGTATTGACCAACATTATGAAAAATCATAAGAAATCTTTTAATGGGTTTGAATATATCAAAGTGGAATACAAAAATTGTGGTTGAATTATTTTCACTCATGGTTTCAATAAACCACTTTTAATGTATAGTTTCAAAACATCCCATTTATTAGTGCTTGAGTATATAATATCACATGATTCATATGATTGGCTTGTAGGTATTGTTAGTGCTTGAGTATATAATATCCCATTTATTAGTGTAGGAATATTTTTACACCACTACTTTCTTTCATTTGGTATTAATCCTTGGTCATCTTACATTCTAGGTGATACGGGTATAGTTTTTTTGTACTAATCTTGGAGTGAGTGGGACCTTGCATAAAAGAAAATCTTGTTGTAGGAAAAATAGCAACTGTGTCAAGGAAAAAGATGTGGACATTTACAAGAACTTTTTTTTTTAAGCAAAAGTGGGAGACCACTTATAATTTTATTTATATATAATATTTTGTACATATAGCTGGTTCAGGCGGACATACTGGCGGGAAAGAACCAACAAGAAAACCCCTAGTTGCAGTCCGAGTAACAAATTTTACAAAATATCAAAAAGACCAGTGAGGTCTCAATACAAATGACCAATTGTATGATTACAACATTACATAAGCACATTGGTTGAATACATCAGTACATATGCACATTCTCTTATGCACCCAAAATACCCAAAATAAGACATCATACTAGATATACCCGTGACCCGAATACATAACACTGGAGATTACAAAACCTTACTAAACATAAGATTGATAAGCTAGGAAGCCACTTTCAAAAAGATGCAGATTTGCCACCAACATGTTGAAAGCCATTAATTGAGCTTTCTTTTGTTTCCACTCGTTTACCTTTGTGTTGGTGATCATGCTCAAAAGAATGTTTTGATTTGTTAATATCAGGCACATAACAATAACAAAATTTCTTTTTGGATGAAGATGAAAGTTGCAAATCATGAATACAAACATGACTTCTCAAGAAAGAAATGGCATGATATTTTCTTTTTAAATCATCAATCTCCTCCATGGAAATGGCAGATATGTATCTGTTTAGAACTTGGTAGAGATGTGAAAAAGTTTCATGCATTGTGGATAATAACATGCCTTGGAATATGTCAGCATACCTCTTCTTATGAAACAAAACCTTCTTTCAATAATTAACATTATAAATTAATACTTGGCTCACATTGTATAATCACACTAGAACCAACAATGGAAGATTGAGAGTCTCAACTAAGAATTCCACCTTATAGATAACATTCATACTAGAAGCCAACAACTAAAGACCAAATTTCATAAATAAAGAACATTCATGTGTTCTATATCATGCCTTTGAGGGGTCCACAAGTACCATGAGCCTTTTGAAATCCTTCTCCATCTAAATGCATCCATTCCAAGACCATTGGGAGATGGGTATACAATATGAGCCAAGTATTAATTTCTAATGTTAATTATTGAAAGAAGGTATATAAATTATTCAACCATCTTAATTCTCATACAGAGTCACATCTTAGTCAATTTCTCAATCTATGAGTTCCATATATTTGTAAATTTTTCTTAATATAAAAACATATTTTATTTCATTAATTAGACTATCTATTCCATGTTAAAAAGGATGCTCTTATTTTAAATTATAAGTATATAATTCAAAATTAATTAGTAATTTTCAAGATAGAGTACAGACAATTTCTTTAGTTAAAATAAAATAATATTCTTATTTCCATGTGAGAGTTATGTAGAATGGTAGCTTGATGTCTTGAAAATATTTCTTTCATGTACATATAAAATTTTATCATTACATTAAATGAGTGAATCATCTCAATTATATATAGCCAAGCACATAAAAAATTTATAGATTGGAAAGAAAAATAATCACACATTTATCATATTTTTATATGTATAAAGTTTCTACTATCAAACTATTTATACTTATAGATTAAATTATTTTTGAATTTGGTTATTTGGGTTCAACATGTCATGCTATAGGATTTTCTTGTGTTTTCACCATGTTGTCATGTGTAGATAGCTATGTATTTTATAGGTTTAGGAATTTTAGAGGAAGGCAAGGTTGAACAAAATGCGTAAGGATGAGATGGAGCCTTGTTTACCTTAGGATTTCGTTGAGGCTCCCTTTGAGCATAATCGAGGGGTGGTTGGTCCTCTTGTAGACATGAATAATTTAGAAGGTCTTGTCAAGAGAAATTTAGAGGAGATTGATAGAGACAAGAATCATGTTACAGATGTATTAGTTAGAGTTCATTGCCTCTACCATTCTCTTGAATTGCAACATTCACCTCTTGGTATTTCTTCTAATAATTTAAAAATATGAAGAAGGTTCAAGTTTAGAAGATTATAGGAACCCTTTATTCCCTTTGGTCTCAAGTTTGGAAACTAAAGATGGAAACTCCATTACAAACCTCAACTAGGTTCATTCATGGAAAAGGATAAGGTTGACAATAAGAAATAGTTCCTTGAAGAATTTTGGATTCAAGTTGTGAAATGATAGATCTACTAATGTTTTTGGGAAAATGACCCTCTTTATTAGATACATTGCCACTATTGGTGGAGTATATCTAATTAGATGTTATTTTTCTAACTTACAACTATATTTTTCTTCTCGTTGTTCCATGCCAATATGATTGATCATTTTTTGTTTCTTTATTGGTCTTTGTAAAAGGGTGGGGCCCTTTCAAAATTTCTATTTCTAATTCATAAATTCAACCAAAAGTATTTACCCTAAAATTAAAATATAAATCTAAACTTTAAAATAGCATTTACTCCAATTAATGGTATTGTCATTTGTTCCAAAATTGACAATTTTTAATGTTTAACAACATTACTATTTGGTTCTCCAAGGTCATGCCCTAAAACCAACAATAAAAGAAATATTTATTAGCGCTTTCTCTTAATGTGAATGGTTTTGTTTGTTATACATTGGGCATTGTATATTGGATAATAACACTTGCAACGCTTATATTACTAATATATAACAACATTATTATCATTTCATAACATTAATGGTAAATACTATTATTGCAATATTAAAATTTACTCTAAATAATAATATTACTATTTATAATACATACTAACATTTCCCTTGCATGTTCATATGAAATAAGTTTCAATTTATTATGTTTTATTATAATTATTATCCATAATATAATATTTTCATCAATGTTAATATTTGTATTTATGATACATAATGTGATTATAACCCAATTATTAGTGTTAAGTATGTTATTGGAGATGACATTCCTTAATATAAATATTACCTATTAGTATTATTTTCTTTTATCTTGTAACCACAATAATTTTTCATTTACAACCTTACTATTAAATATTAATAGAGTTTATTCATCTACTCAAAGGAATAAGTTTTACCTGATTTATATTAAAAGAAAAAATCCTAATATGTAGTTCATCCTCTAATATTCAATGCTGATTTGAAAGAGTGTGTGTGTATATATATATATATATATATATATATATATATATATATATATATAAGAAAAAATCCTAATATGTAGTTCATCCTCTAATATTCAATGTTGATATAGGTTACAAGTGCATTCTTTACATTTTTTCTCTTTCTTTTGTACTATTTTGTATGGGTGTCTTATATGCATTGCCTCAAACATATAATTTTAATTTCAATTTAGCTTTCAAATGCAAGATTTAAACTTAAGCTTGTACTTAAATAATATCATGTTATCCTTGCAAATGGGTTTGTTGAAAAGACTTTAGAAACTTTCAAGCAAGTGCAATTGACAACTGTAAAGCCAAATTCTGCAACCTTCCCCCTGCTTGTGCCAAAATGGGAGCTTTGGACAGGGTATGGACATTAATCAAATCATCAAGGGGGAATTTTACTAGATGTTGTAGTTGCAATTGTAAGTGCCCTGGTAGACATGTATGCAAAATGTGGAAGGCACATGAACTGTTTGATATAATGCCTCAAACAAAATCTGTTAACAAAGTAAGGCTTTAGAAACATTCAAGCAAATGCAATTGGCAGTGCCTTGGTAGAAATGTATGCAAAATGTGGAAGCATAGGCAAGACACGTTAATTGTTTGACAAATTTTAAAAATGGGTATGCAAAATATTTCAAACAAATGGACTGCAAAGTCAAATTCGACACTCCCTGCCTGTGCCAAAATTGGAGCTTTAAAACACGGTATGAACATTCATCAAAGCATAATAGAAATTAAATTTGTTGTTCTTGAAAGGCTTTAGAAACTTTCAAGAAAATGCAATTTCAATTTCAACAAACTTAATTTCAAATCGACTGTAAATTTTAACCATTTCATTCCATTTAGGGTTTAATTTTTTTTCAAAATAAATTCAATTTGAAACACAATTTCAATCACCAACCTACTGCTCACTATGGCTCGGTCAAGAGGTTGATGAACTTAGAAATGTGGTGCACGTTTTCCCCCTAAGTTTGCCGCCTTCTTTGTTCACATTCGTCATCCTCCTCTGTTCACATTCGCCGCTTTACAAACAGTCATGTTGCAGTGATTTTTTTCCCTAATTCAAGGGGTTCAATCGAACCTGGTGTTTATTTTATTGGGCCATTGAGTGGTTCGGTCAAACATATAATAGTGTTCGACCGAACCTATAAGTTGAGTCGAACCCATTGATATGGTGAAAACAAAAATAAATGAGAATTCCTTCCTCAAAATAATTGTAAACCACTATTATGCTTTGTCCCTTAAGAATAATCTATTTTTTGATTGAATCTATTATTAATTCAAATAATAATAATATTATAATTTAGATTTATAATGTTATTCTATATATTACAACAATCTAGATATTAATCTATTATATCTTTATTTAATTTTTAGAAAATAATTTTTAAGAAGTATTCATTTTTTAAAGATTATAATTTAAATTATGATATTGCTATCAGGATTCAAATTTAAATTTATCGATAGATTTTTTATTTATTTTTAATAAAAAGAGGGTAAAAACTTTATTGAATCAGAACAACATTACAAGGGCAAAAGAAAGAAGCCACAAGGGGCCCCACAAAACAAGAATTAATTCACACCCAAGAAGCACCTCATATCCTCAACAACCCACTTCTCAAGAATAGGGGCCATGTCATTAGGAAGATTGCCCCAACCATCCACATACCAAGAATCAGTCCTCTCTATCGCCCATCTAGCCAGTCCATCAGCAACCCTATTCCATTCTTGCGAAATATGATGGAAAACAATGGACTCCAGAGAAGAGCACATAGAAATAATCTGCTTGACAACCACAACAAGCTGCCAATTCATATCCTCCAACAGCCGCTTATGCAACATGTCAATAACCACCTGAGAATCAAACTCACAAATGAACCGCCGCCACCCAAGGCTAACTGCACGCTCAATTGCCATAAGGATAGCACTAGCCTCCATAAGATTATTGGTATGCAGACCACGATACATAGAAAAGAAAAACACCACCACTCCCAAGCTATCTCTACCAATACCACCAACTCCAACATGCCCAGGATTACCCCTAGAAGACCCATCAGTATTGATTTTTAGCTCCCCAAGGGCAAGTGGACACTAGAAGCCATCATGAACCACCCTCTCACGCCCACGACTATGATGCACTCTGCCCAAATTTTGCCTATCCCCAGCAACAAGTCCCAGGGAATTAACAGCACCCAAGTCTCCAAGATCAACAGGCACAGACAAAACACACTTTGCAGACAAAGTCTCCTGCAGAGCCCCAAGAATCCGCCTCCAAAGTTGTTCTAAGACCAATTTTTTATCCAAGAAAATTCGTCTGTTGTGCTCCAACCAAACATGCCAAACAATCAAACTAGGGCCAATGCTCCAAGCAATTTTAAGAAAAGAGGTTTTGGCAGGAGATGATCCTTGTCTCCTCCAAAAATCATCCAAGGCCGAGACATGGCAACACGGTAAGCTCCAGAGTTTCCACCAGTGATGCCAAATATCCTTAGCAAAGGAACACTGAAAAAAGAGATGCGAGAAGCATTCTTCATACTGACCACATAGAACACACGTGGAAGGGCCTTGGAACCCCCGTTTCCAAAGATTGTCCCAAGTAAGACACTTACCTTGGACAAGGAGCCAAGAGAAAAAATTACACTTAGGCCAAGCAAATTTATTCCAAACATGCTTCCACCAAGGAACCTCTGAGCTCCCAAAGACTTGTTTATCCAAAACCTGATAACCAGAGGCAATAGAAAATTTACCTCGCAAATTAGGGCCCCAAGCAAGCACATCTCTCCCAAGAAGAGAGTTGCAGGCGCGATCTGAAAGAATCTTAGCAAGCACATGACGGTCCTCCAAAACCCCCCAGGAGGCCAATCCTGAGGGTCCTTCCACCTGGACAAAGTAATCTGACTCAAAGAATGTTGCGATTTGAAGTCAGCCACATGACACCAACCCGCCTCTTCAAAAATATGGCACAAGTCCTGAAGGTGGGGATGAGAAGACAAAATAGGGGGGTGCCCATCCCAAGAATCATGCTAGAAGAGAGCTTCCCGACCCCCATTACAGATCCAAAAAAGGCCCTGTTTCACAAGCTTGGCACCCCGTTTGAGGGTACTCCATATCATAGAACCTTTCCCCTCCAGACTGAATCTTACGACCTCCATGCTATCCACCACACCCAAATATTTGAGGGTAAGAATTTTAGCCCACCGCATATGTTGTTGTGAACACCAACACCAATATAGCTTAGCAGCCAAGGCCTGCCCATTCAAATCAGTCCGTCGTAGACCAAGACCCCCCTCCTGCTTCGGCCTACAAACAACATCCCATTTCACCAAGCTCCACTTTTTATGAAGAAGGTTGCCAGACCACAGGAATTGACGAGACAACCTCTCAAAATCCTGGATAAAACTTGATGGAGCAGAAAGAACAAAGCACCTATAAAGAGGGAGAGCTTGGATCACAGATTTTAGAAGAGTCACTCTTCCAGCTGATGAGAGCCACCTGCAAGTCCAATGGCTGACCAATCTGCAAAACTTGTCAAGAGTCTCTTGCCAAAACCTTCTAGGGAGAGAACGAATGGCAAGAGGGATTCCAAGATAGAGAAAAGGAAGAGAACCGATTTGGAAACGAAGAATACCTGCTAATCTCCTTTGGATAACCTTAGGAGTATGGAAGAAGTAAATGAAAGACTTCCCCTCATTAATGTGCTGCCCAGAGGCTGCCAAGTAGCTGTCCAAAACATTGTGCCAGTTCAAAGTCTCCTCAACTTTTGCCCTACCCATCAAGGTAGTATCATCAACAAACTGAAGATGAGACTAAGGGGGAAGATCATTTCCCCAATTCCAACCCTGAATCAAGCCGCTAGCAACCTGAGCACGAATAAGCCTTCCCAATCCTTCCGCAAGGAGGATGAATAAGTAAGGTGACAAAGGATCTCCTTGTCTGAGGCCTCTAGAAGCACCAAACAACTCAATGGGCTCACCATTGATAAGCATTGAGAAGGAGGAAGAAGAAACACAACTCCTGACCCATTCAATCCAGTCACTAGCAAAGCCAAAAGCTCCAAGAATCTTAAACAGAAAGCTCCACTTAACGCGATCATACGCTTTTGCCATATCCAGCTTGATAAACATAGATTTTTCTTTTGAAGATTCCATAGAGTGGATGGTCTCAGCTGCAATCACGACACCATCCATGATCTGTCTGCCAGCAACAAAACCCCCTGCTCCTCAGAGATTAACTCACTAAGCCAAGGTTTCAACCTTTCAGCAATCAACTTAGTAATAATCTTATAAACAACATTACATAATGCAATAGGTCGAAAAAGATCCAAAGAATTAGCCCACTCCTTCTTTGGAATGAGAGCTAAAAAAGTTGCATTAAGAGACCTCAACATTTGTTTATTCATGAAATATTCCTTAACCACCTCTAAGAGGTCCAACTTAACCACCTCCCAAAACTCCTGAAAGAATTCAACAGGGAATCCATCAGGCCCCAGAGCTTTACCTTTCTTCATCTAGAACACAACGTTCTCAAGCTCCAACAAGGTAATAGGAGAAAGCAACGACTCATTCATTCATTAGACACCAGTTGCGGGATACAATTCAGAATCCTTGTTTCAGCCTCCTTAGCAGGAGGCGAGTCCTCAGAAAATAATGAAGAGAAATATTGAATACATTCCGCAGAGATAGAAGCAGAAGAGGACAAAATTTCCCCATCAGATAACACAAGAGAAGAGATAACATTACCTTGCCTCCGAACTTTAACTGAGTTGTGAAAAAAAGACGTATTCCTATCACCAGCCTGAAGCCATTCAATATGGGACTTTTGTTTCCAAAAAATTTCTTCTCTTAACTCCCATTCCTCTACCTCTTTTGTTGCAACAATCTCCAACAAACTCAACTCCTCAGTTAGGCCTTGATCACGAATCTGCCTGGTGATTAAGTCTAGGTTATCCCGAGCCTTCTTTTTTTCATGAAACAAATTACCAAAATGTTGCCTATTCCATCTTTTCAACTTGTATTTGATGTACTGTAACCTCTTTGAGAATGAGTACATGGCAGTGCCATAAGCTGGCTTCCCAAGATCCCACCAGCCAGGTATCATATCATGAAGAGACTCCTCCTGGAGCCACATGAGTTGGAACTTAAAAGTCTGTCTAGCACATCGTTGAGGCACAACAACCGCAAGCATAATTGGCCAATGGTCAGAGCCTCGACAATCCAATATTTCAGAGCTAATCGTCCACCTGTCCCCCATCCAAAAACTGGACACCAAAAATCTATCAAGTCTTTCAGAAATTGCAGCATCTCCAGTTCTCCTATTGTTCCATGTGAAGACACCATTAGCTGGCTTGACATCAACTAACCTCAAAAGAGCCATATTATCCTGCAAGAGCCTAGAGGAAGGCTCCAAATGAGCACTACCTCCTCTCTTCTCTTCTAAAGAAATGACGACATTAAAATCCCCAGCCAGGATCTAAGGCAGGTAAGGATCCAAAGACCTCACAAACCTAACATGATCCCATAGCTGAGCTTTACCTTGGAAATCAATCGGAGCATATATATTAGAGAAAATAACTTTCTCCCCCGACTCTAAATGAGAAGCAGCACAAGAAATTGAACTCTTACAAGAGATCCACCAAATTGGACTAACCTTTCGGGGATCCCAGAAACAAGACACTCCACCAGAATTACCAAAAGCACCCACACATTGACATTGGCCATACCCCAAATCTTAGGAGCCACACCTAACATACTATCCACTAATAACTTAGTTTCCTGCAAGAAAATCACATCCGGAGAATGAATGCAGATCAAGTCTCAAATAGCCTTTTGTCGAGGGATGCTATTCATACCCCTCACATTCCAAGAAAGAACTATCATCGTTGGGGTTGGGAAAAGTGAGCATCAATGGTCTTTACCGAACTAGCCTCCACCAATGTCTCTCCAGCAAGCTTCACCTTTTCTTGGTCCTTCTTGCGACCGACCTTAACTGACTTCTCTGGAACCCCTTTCTTTAAAGATTTTTGCTGCACACCGAGAATAGAGGAAGAAGGCTTACACTTACCTACATCCGGGTTATCCCGAGCCTCCGAGCTGACCTTACTAGCACCAAAGGAGCCACCAGAATCATCAGCCCCCCCACCCCTAGCACCAAGAGCTAGAGCAGAGGGAGACAAACCAGACACTATCTGAGGATCCTGGTCACCATGGAGAACCATTCCAGGGATGACCGAAGGTTGAACCTCAACCAACTCTTTAGAACTAGATCCATCCACCATCTGCATGTCAGCTAAGAACCCTTCTTCTTGAACTAAATCATCTAAGACCTCAAATCTGTTGAGGGTATCCCCCTCCTACCTCTCCTTGAAAGGTCTCTTTAGGCCCCGTCCACAATTGCGAGACTTAACTGGAACAAATCCATCCTTGTCCTCAGTCCCTCCATGCATGGGAGTCTTACCCTTTTCCATACCTGGATTAGATTGGGGATTCGCATTACTGGCACCCCCTGCACCAGAAGCTTTAGGACACCTCCGCAACATATGACCGTACTCATGACATAATCGACACCGAAAGGGCAACGTTTCATAATCCAATGGCTGAGTCCATGAGCAAGAGCCAACGGTCAAATCAATAGAATCAAGCAAAGGCTGACTCAGGTCAATCTCAACACAAACCCTCGCATAAGAAAAAATCCTCTTATCTAAAGTTTGCTGAGAAGGGCCAATAGGTCTGCCCAGCAACAAAGCAATTGATTGCAATATATCACTTCTCCAGCATTCGAGTGGCAACCGAGGAAGACGAACCCAAACTGGGAGCCTAGAAGGCAATTCTTCCGCCGAGTTAAAGCCTGCATGCCAAGGCTTTATGAAAAGACCAACTTGGTTATAAAAATAAGGCCCCCCTTCAAAAGCCCTATTTCGATCAGAAATGCATGAGAAGTCCACCAAAAAGAAATTATTAGCAGCCAGCAAAATTTCAAAGTCACCCTCCGGAGACCATGTCTTGCGGATCCAGGTGTCAAGAAAAGAGAGGGAAACCCTCATCCCCATAAATTTACAAATCAGAACATGATTACTGTAGTACTCTAGATCATCAGCGACGGCCTCCGATTGGATCACCAACACAGGACGAACTTGAGACCTTTCCAGGCAACCGTTTATTTTCGGCATCTTAAAGGCTCCAGATCTTGCCAAACCCGCTATAGAAGAAGATGGGAGAGACGCCCCATCACCCACCTCCATCCTCTCAGCGACTCCCTCCAAAGGCACTTTTGCAGCCATGGAAACTATACACAAGGGTCACACCCTACACCTCCACGAGAGGCCAAAGCCAAAACAGCGCCCAAAACGAGCATGCAAGAACAAGAGAGGCAAGCTCCACCTCCGCCCACCAAAACCCCTCCAAACCCACACCACAACACCTGAAATCCAGAGCAGGGAGGGCAAAGAATAGAAGGAGAAAGAAACGCGCCTAGACTGCACAAGAAGAACAGATGGCGCCCACCAACAAACAAAAACCTAGCACAGGAAAGAAGAAACAGGCCCCCCACGGCCCCCCGAGAGCAGAAATCACCCCAGCGAACAGGAATTACAGAGAAACAAGCTAGGGCGCGCCTGCCCTAGCTTGCACACAGGCCGCACGCAGCTCACATTTTTCACGCTTATCAAGACAATCTTCTCATTTTACTCATTATCTATAGATTTTATTATTTAAAATATTATAATTTAAATTATGATATTGCTATAAGGATTCAACCGTGTAGTTTTATGAGTCAAACTCATTGACCCATGTTTCATGAGTAGTGGTTCACAAGAACCCATCTCTCATGATAGTGAATGGTCCACTTAACGCTCATTGCATCTAGGTGATGTTCACATAACCAAATCTAATATGCTCTAAAATCTACATTTTGGCACTTAATACCAAATCTATCTAGATAACTCAACATACCCATTTGAATGTCAATACCTCTCTCATGGAGAACTGATCATATCTTGATACAAAACTAGATTTGTACCTCCAAATTAACATTCAAACACTATGATATTAAAATATAACTCTAAGACTAGTTCAACCTTGTGGCCTTTCCTTTCTTTCTTGTACTTGATAATATAATAGTGATTAAATGAAAAGACCAAACATGGCCATTCTTTGGAAAATAATGCTCACCTTCCAAATGAGTATGGTGATATCATACTGTGTGCTAGAGAACTTGGAAACAGGTGATATGGCAAAACTGATTGCAGTCTTGTTGTTGGTTTGCACAAAGCCAGAACATAAAAGATTGTAGTAGTCAATTTCCTTGTATGAATCAATTTGCAACATGCAATTGTCATTCCATAAGCTATTAATAGTGTGAACCTGTGAGAATCTGAACCACCTACAACATTTCATAAAGCTAAATAATATCGACCGTCCAATAAGTGAATAGTCAAGGCCTATTGTGACCATACAATTCAACGCTGACCTGACTAGAACAATCTTTTAGTGAAGCTTTCTATGTTTATTTCGTAGCCACCACAAGAAGATTTTGAGGGTTTTGAACCCCCATTTCTACACAACTTCAAATCTTGATGTAAAATACCATATGAATCTAGGGTTTGCAAATTTAAAAGAAAGTATTTAAAAAATGATATAAGCCTAGGGTTTATAGAGTTTAATATGAACAAAAAAAATTAAAAAAAGAACAAAGTAAACATGATTTAATTGAAGAAATTACATATTACTTCAATGCCAACAACTTCAAATGATGCAAATCTTTAGATGATAGAGGGGCATAAATTGTTATCGCCTCATAGGCGCCCAAGAAGCTCTGTCTATGCTCATTCTAGTGGTTTTACAAAATGTGCAAACTTTTAGTGAAGCTTTTTACATTTTTTGAGAGGGGGACCAACCACATTCAAGGCCCCTAGTCACAGAGGGCCAAGAGCAGAAGGCTGCCCTAACTTAGCTTAATGGGGTGTTAGGAAATTTGAGACAAGAATGATGAGGACTATAAAGTCCTTCAATCACTCTATAGACCCGAAATATAGGATGGGGCTAGGCAAGCCAGTTTTTGAGATCAACAATATGCCTCAGGAAGCTCTCTACCTGAGGACGGAAGCGCGGTCTTGAGACGACAACGTGGTGTGCTGGCATCTCTCAAGTGCGCTAGTGTCCATATGACCAAAAAACTAAAGAGACAAGGTTGAACCTAGGAAAACAAGCTAATAAACCAACTAACTACCATTAAAGGGCCAAAACAATGCTATGAAGTAAACAAAATATGCTCTAATATGATAAAGTAAAAACTGTGAGAGTTAGGGTGGCAAGAATGATCTCACAAAGAAATTTGTTCGCCAACTAGCTCCCAAAAGCACATCCACCTACACACAAAAATGAGGAAAAATGTTGGGTGGCTATATAGGGGCATACCTTAGTTAGACCCCCGTTTAGGTGTTTCCATCTCCATGGACAGCCAAGAAAGCAAGTATGATAAAGAAAGTAATGTAATGAAGAACATTAAAACACTACAAAATAGTAAATGTGCTTACTCAACCAAGTAATAGAGGAGAGGAATGGGAAGCTTACCACCTCCACCAAGAGCACTCAAGGCTAATGGGGGAGAGAATGAGAGTACTTGAGCCTCTGCTGCAATGGTGTTGTCCCAAACTTACTCTACTGAAGTGATGGAGTGAAGTTGTTGCTGCTAAGGAGTGCAAAAGAGCTGTTAGAAGTGCTTGAGAATGCAAGAAGTAAGTGCAAGAGTGTGAAGAAGCTAAGTTGAAAGAAGTTGAAATGCATGTAGAAGGAGGGAATTTGAAGGAGAGATGAAGAAAACAACCATATTTAGGTCAGTCGGTTGAAGAGGGCGTTATAAGTCAACTACTAATGAGAAGTGTAATGCCTTTGCAGGTTCAACCGTAGGAATCTACCAGGGACGTAAGTGCGCCGTGTGGACATCTACGCATCACGCAGGCGTCCCCGAAAAAAATTCCCCCATTGACGCTCAAAACATGCACCAATTGGAATGAAAGTAGTGGGCTTAGATGTAATTAAGCCTTCGAACTTGGTTTTCTAAAGTGGGGAGAGGCAAAAGGGGAATTTGTATAAGAGGTGCAAATTCACCCCTATACATTTTGCCCCCACTTTAACGAGCACAAATACTAATGAGTGCTTTGATAAAGTAGATGGAAGAATGAATAAGGTTAGAAATGTATACCTGAATCGTCTAGGAAGTAGACCATGATCTGATGAACCTGAAGGTGTAGGGAAAACAAAGGACTTCATAAAATCTCAGAACTATGAAGCTGAAGAAAGAAAGCATCTTACAGGCTTGTGGACCTACAAGGAGGCAACCCCCAAGATCTCTCACATGAAGGAAGCCCCCTGAAGTAAGCACCTTACAAGCCCACAGACCTGCAAGGAAGGTGTCCCCCAAGAACTCTCACATGGAGGATACCCGAGAAGCGTCCCCCAAGATCTCTCACATGGAGGAAGCTTGGAAATCACCCAACAGACCTGTAGACCTTAGGGAAGGTATTCTCCAAGATCTCTCACATGAAGAATACCCAAGGAAGCACCCCACAAACCCACAAACCTATAGGGAAGGTATCCTCCAAGATCTCTCGCATGGAGGAAACCCAAGAAAGCGCCCTACAGGCTCGCAGACCTGTAGGGGAGCCACCCCTAAGATCTTTCACGTGGAGGAAGCTCAAAGGAAGCACCCTACAGGATCTCAAACCTGTAGGGAGGTATCCCCCAAGATCTCTCGCATGGAGGAAACCTACGAAAGTGGATTTCGCAGTTAGGAAGTAGCCACGTAGGCGAGTAAGCAGCCAGTCATGCAGGCCATCGACAATTTGGAAGACTTTCAAAGGGGTCCCTAGGGAACCCATCGTGAAGAGGGGGTCCACTCAAGGAATGAACAGTTTGAAAGTAGATGCTTTCTTTCTCGAATCGATCCATCATCAAGGGATCCTTTTGAAAGATGTCCACTTCATCAAGGAATTCGAAAGGAAGAATATGCCCCCACGTGAGGGGGAGGTCAAAGTTGTTCCTGCTTCAGAGGAAGGTTTTCAAGTCCTTTCTTTATGAACCCACAATGAAGGAAACTTGTTTCGTTAGGGCTCCAAGTCGCGATTCTGAAGAAATATTTGCGAAGATTTTCAAGAAAAGATTTGTTCGAAATGGATGCAATTTTTGAAAATCAAAATGTTGAAGAAAAGGAGTTGTCACATATGAGAGGGACAACTCAAGCAAAGAAGAGAGAAAGATAAAGAGAAAGCAACAAAGGAAAACACAAACAAAGGGCATAGGGGTAGCCTGATATTTTGGGGTTAGAACTGCTATTATATATATATTATATATATATGTATAGTAATAGTATATAAATGAACTGTCATCAACCCTCTACTATATTAGACCATGTGAAAAATGCATGAGAAAACAAAGTAAAAAATTAAAAAAATGGGTCAACATGGAAGGGAATCCTAAATGCCCTCAACGCTTTGCATTGTCCCCAATTTATCAAAAATCAAGCATAAACATGGAAGAATGATGATACAAATAGAAGAAGGTTTATGACACAAAAACCACACCTGTATCCAAGCACCAACAAGGGTCATTCGGGCACACATAGCATGATCACAGGGGAACACATCACATAATACACACACACATGAGATCAAGAAGAGGCCTCCTTCTAACATTGATTGACCAAGAGGTCATTCGCTTCCCACTCTAGATCATCATAGGGGGAAGGAGGATGAGCCTGCAGTGGTGGGATGTTAAGAGGAGGAGCGTTCGACCCTCCCGCAACAAGGGCTAAGGAAGAAGGCCTCATAAGGTCTTCTTTGCTGAGCTCTTGTGGAGCTAGGGTCAGTGATTTTGTGAAGATCACTCACAAGGCTGAAACTTCATCCACAATGTTAAACATGCACCCTATAGGAGCACCGTGTTTAACTTCAATGGACAGGGCAGGCTGCACCTGAGATTCATCACTAGGCTTGTTGAATGACTCAGGAGCGGTGACGAACTCAAGGGAAGTTGGGACTAGTTCCATCACTAGGATAGAACAAGTTAGCACAGGACCACCTTGTGAAGAAGGTGGGATCCTCTTACGCCCTTCACTGCTGGAAGGACACTCCACCTTTTGCTTCGTCAAAGGAGACAAATTCCCCACAAACGAGGCTAGAGGTGCGGAGGAAGAGGAGGAAAGAACTACAGTGGATAAAACTGAGGTATTGATCATATCCATGGGCTTCGGGAAAGGTAGGATATTTGGAATGGACATCAACAAAGGCGGCTTCACCAAAGGAGCGATGAACACCTGTACCCCCTTGGGGTTAGGCACATTGGCACTCACAGTGGAAGCCGAAAGTGACACAAAACTAGATTGAAGAGGAGAAGGAAGGGGAGAGGAAGACACTGTAGGGGGCCCTGAAGTAGGGATAGTCGTTTCTTCCTCCTTCCTTTGCGAGGCGACTTGCTCAGCCAAGAGAGCCTTTCGTCGGTGCTTGCGCTTGTGCACAAGGCAGTTTCTACAACTCTTTGAGTTGGAGGCGGGAGGCTGTGAAGGAACAAAAAGCTCCTACTCAACCATGGGAATGTCCACTATGGCCATTTCTGGCAGAGGAACAAATTCCCAAATGGGAGTAGGAGGAGAAGGTTGAGGAGCAGGGGGTGTCGGCTCAAGAGCCTCGACAGCGGGCTTCTTCCCATTCATTGCTTTAAGGGTAGGAGAGGTAGAAGGCCGTGAAGGTTGAGACTGAGAGGACTCTCCATGGGAGACCTTCTTGCCGTTATACCGAACGAGTCTAGGCTTCGTTGATAGAACAAGAAGTTCAAATGAAGGATGCTTAGGCTTTCACCAAGTGGGTACCATAGGATTCTCCCGCAAGCATGGAGCAAAATTTGATGGTACCATAGCAGAGTGAGAAGAAGTGTCAGACTAACCAACAAAAGAGGAAGAAGGAGGATCTCGGGACCGCTTCTCTTCTTCCTTCCTATGTGCCTTAGTGGCATTGCTGTCAGCTTTTAAGGAAGCCCTATGTGAAACAACATAAGGCGACAGAGGGTATCTCACTTTCGGTCTTAGGCACCCTTTCTTATATTTTTGATATGTTTGGTGCAAAAGGTTTGTCCTAGGCAGAAGAGGACCAACAAGCACAGGTCAAGAGTAGTCCAAGGAGTAGCTACCACAAGCAATCGGTGGTTTATAACCAGTGTCGTGAATTACATGCATGGAACCCCTGTGGATAAATTTTAAACATTTATGCACGATCAAGGGTACTGCATTCATAGCTACCAACCAAGGGATACCCATCTTCACCCTAAAGAGATCAAATCAAGGGATAATGTCAAACATGAGTCTCACAAATTTAGGTGCAACCAAGACCAATAGGACAATACTGCCCAAAGGGGGCACAAAAACTCTGTCATGTGTGCGGATGGTGCTCACAGGTGCATCATACCCATCTTTATGTAAGAAGTTAATCAATAGAATCTCCTCAGTTATTATGTTTACTTATGATGTCAAATCAACGAGAACATTTGCTATGATGTTTCCATTGATTCACGCAGGGATATAGAGAGGAGACGATTCCCTATTAAAACCCATCGACAGGTCCTGTAAAGTGAAGGTTATACTAGTACCACTGTCTACAGGTTGTGCAGAGGGGATAGGTTGATGCAGGAAGGAGGCCATTACGCACACTAGACGATACTTTCATAGAGTCCCTAAAGGTTAAAGGATAAGAAAGTGACCCAATTAAGGTTTCGTTACACAACACCTTTGAAACCTTCCAACTATGCCAACTAGGGGTCGTAGGTTGGGTTGTAAGGCGACAACCTCACAACACTCGCACCTACAATACTCCTAGAGTACGAGGAAAGGAATTGTCAATATCACAAAATGGAACAAAATGGTTCACGTCGGGTTCACCAAAAATGTAAGAGAGGGGGACCAACCACATTCAAGGCTCTAGGTTACAGAGGGCCAAGAGTGGAAGGCTGCCCTAACTTGCCTTAGCTTAATAGGGTGTTAGGAAATGGGGGATGAGAATGATGAGGACTATAAAGTCCTTTAATCACTCTACAGACCTAAAATATAGGACCAGGCTAGGCGAGTTAGTTTTTGGGTTCAACAATACGCCTCAGGAAGCTATTTGCCCAAGGATAGAAGTGCGGTCTTGGGATGTCAATGTGACGTGCTGGTGTATCTCAAGTGCACTGGCATCCGTACAACCAAACAACTAAAGAGATAAGGCCAAACCTAGGAAAACAAGCTAACAACCCAACTAACTACTATTAAAGGGCCAAAACAATGCTATGAAGTAAACACAATATGTTGTAATATGATAAAGTAAAAATGCGAGAGTTAGGGTGGCAAGAATGATCTCACAAAGAAATTCATTCGCCAGCTAGCTCCCAAAAGCACATCCATCTACACAGAAAAAGGAGGAAAAATGTTGGGTGGCTATATAGGGGCTTGCCTCAGTCAAACCCCCGTTTAGGTGTTTCCACCTCCACAGACAACCAACAAAGCGAGTATGATAAAGAAAGTAATGTAATGAAAAACACTAAAACACTACAAAACAGTAAATTTGCTTACTCAACCAAGTAATAGAGGAGAGGAATGGGAAGCTTACCACCTCTACCAAGAGCACTCAAGGCTAATAGGAGAGAGAATGGGAGTACTTGAGCCTCTGCTGCAATGGTATTGTCCCAAACTTGCTCTACTGAATTGATGGAGTGAAGTTGTTACTGCTAAGGAGTGCAAAAGTGCTACTAGAAGTGCTTGAGAATGCAAGAGCGTGAAGAAGCTGAACTAAAAGCTTGGAAGAAGTTGAAATGCATGTAGAAGGAGGCAATTTGAAGGAGAGATGAAGAAAATGACTATATTCGGGTCGGTTGACCGAAGAGGGCGTTACAAGTTGACTGCTAATGAGAAGTGTAACGCTTTTGCAGGTTCAGCCGTAGGAATCTGCTAGGGATGTAAGTGCGCTGCACAGATGTCCCTGACATAAATTCCCCCACCGACGCTCAAAATAGGCGCCAAGTGGAATGTAAGCAGCGAGCTTCGATGTAATTAAGCATCCAAAATTGGTTTTCTAAAGTGGGGAGAGGCAAAAGGGGTGCAAATTCGCTCCTATACACATTTATTTCGTAGTCGCTGCCAAAAGATTTCGAGGGTTTTGAGCCCCCATTTGCAGCTTTTGCCATTTCTACACAACTTCAAACCTTGATGCACAATACTATATGAACCTAGGGTTTGCAAATTTAAAACCAAATGAATGCTCCCTCTCACTCTGGTTATTTTAAATCTTATCGGTTCAGAAGCGGATGAACTGCAAACTTTGAGTGTTGATTTAGAGCAAATTGTAAATATCTAAGCCATGGAATACAACTATAGTATATTTGATTGCTATCTAATCTGCATTGAAGAAGATCGTCTACCTAGTGTGTTCAACAAGACATCTCCTCAGGCCTCTGTTCATATAATTATCCGCAAAAAAATCACTGTTGATATTGCTTCAACCGTCTTACAAGGTGTAGCATTGCTTTTCGTCCATCTAGCGACAAAATGAGTTTGTGAAGCTCAAATAATAAAATGCCTTCGACATAATAAAAAGCCAAACAACTAAAATATAAGCTGGTAAAAAATAATAATAATAACAAAAAAAAAAAAGCCAAACAACTAAAATATAGGCTGGTAACAATAAAATAAAAAGCCAAACAACTATAATATAGGCTGGTTCTTCCAATAAAAATAAAATAAAATAATAATAGCCAAACAACTAAAATATAGGCGACTGATACGGGTGGGAAGTATAGAGTAATTAGCCTTAGTTTCTGTCCGATCAGAACATTTTTTCTTTGTGCGGGAGGGAGAAACATATTTGAGGAAGAAGCAAGCAGGCAAGAACGATAGCATTAATCTCTAAATCCGGCTGCAACTCTGCTCTGCGGAAACACAATTTCCAGTTCGTATCAATACTATTACTAACCTAATTCCTTCTCTCTCTCATTTTGTTGTGTTGTCCGGTATTGAGCTTCTTCAAATAATAATAGTAATATAGTTTGGGGTGGATGCGAGACGGCGGAAGGCAAGATGCCGGTGAGAGTGAGAATGAGCGATGACTCTTCCTCCTCCTTGTACACATCACAGATTTCGGGTATGTATCTAATTAATTGTGTTTTTCTAAAAGGGAGCTGAAAATATCCCGGTTTACTTAGTCTGTTGATCTGTGCTGTGAATCGGAAATTTAGTCTTCTTAATTTCTGTCTTTATTGGCAACATTTTTTATTCCCCATCTCTTACACGTTATTCTTTGAGACGCAATTAATGTTGGCGAAAACTGGTTTAGCCACTTCTCTCTTCAGCAGGGACAAATTGCATCATTCTATGCACCAGCAAGGGCTCAAACCAAGGAATTTCCTATGGTTCCCATGAGTTTGTACGATACCAGAGTTACCAGCCCCTCATGGCGTGATGTCTCCCTTGTTTTTCTTCGAATATTTCTGAGCTTGGTGTTAGAGTTTGGTTAGACGGACCAGCTAAAGCTTGAACCTAAGATATCCCATGCTCAGTGCTCTTCCACTGAGATTCGGTTGACTGGCTCAAAAGTGTGGTTTGTCTTCTTCCAAAAATGGTTGCCTGAGATGACCATGATTGAAAATAATTAAAATTATAAGGAGATTTTCTCATAATTCACCTGCCGTTCTGGTGCAAAGCAATCTCTGCTCCTGCGAGTTAGCCTCAGGAAACCATATACTCGCTACCAAGTTAAGCTTTAAAAACTATACTTTAACCCTGCGTATGAAACTCCCAACAGAAAATGCCTGTTTCTGCAATTCATACTCAAGATTGAAAACAGTACCAAAAATGCAGAAAAACAGACGAAGAAATCATGCTGAGGTTATACCAGAGGAAGATATGGAATTTCCTTCATTCATTACCAATAACAGATACAGAAAATTGAACGCACATAATATAAATTTATTGAAAAGTTTAAAAAAAGAACAATTCTACAGTACCACATATATTATCTTCAAATACATCTGGCTTCTATTCCCATAGATCACTCCCCTCTGCCCGAAAAAACTCAAACCTTAAAAGGACCCCAAAAACAAATTCGCCAAAATCCAGCAATAAAACTGAGCGCTCCAAAATAAACACACAACAGCCACCACTACAAGCCGTTACAAAACAAAATTCCGTACAATTAAAATAAAGGGACAGAAGGGTGAGTGGAGGACCCTGCCATAAAGAGGGTGGTTACATCTCATTCTCAAGTATAATCGTATAGGGTAAGCTTTATAGAAGCTAACAAATTCTTCCCTAAGTCTGTAACAACATGTATCCTTGCATGGCTGAAACTAACAGGATATTTTGTATTCTTAGAGCTCAGCAAGTGGGACACAAATCATCATCCCTAATTTGCCAACATTCCGGCAGCATTCTAGAAGTCTTATCCATACCTATGGAACATACCAAGGACAGAATTTTTTCAGAGGTGCTGAACCCTTTTTTCCATCTTTTCATGGTTAGAAGAGTCTTGTCCCATATATCACGGGGCATTCTCAAACACCCATTTAGCTCCTACGAACCATTTGAACACATTTCTACAATCATGCTACTTGAGATTCCAATCACACATCATTGACTTCTTCGTGGTTCCTACTTCCTAGAGAACGTCTAATACCCAGAAATTGACAAATTCAAGTCCTATCATTAAATCCTTGAATGTAAGGACATTACTCTTGACATCAATAACTGGGAACAATCCTTTCTGAGAAGAGTCCCATTGTTAACATGGGATGTTGGAAGCCTTTACCTTCATTTTTTGGAGTAATCTTTCTAAGTCTGTCAAAGTGAAGGATGTAGTCGGGGCAAAGCTTCTTCTCCATACAGAGCCTTCACTCATACCAAATTAGTACCGAATAGATCCGTTTTCTTGGCCACAGATTGATCTACAAAAAACAGTGTTGCTTACAAAGGAACATGCAACTAAAATCACAAAAGCCTGTTACCATTGGTAAAAGCAGAGTAAGCTCTCCTGTGTAGAGAAGCTTGTCCACACAGACACTGGCATTACAGAGGGAATCTTCAAATTTCTTACAAAGGCACTTACCTAAAACTCTATAAAAGTAAAACAATTTCCACTGTTGGGGCCATCTTAGACGAGTCCCCAATAAGACATCATTTGTTTGAGCACATCTGGAGGCTGCTACTATGAACTGTAGTAGATTGCCTGAATAGACTTGCACAGTTTATTTACTATCTATTTCCTTGAAATAGCTGAATAAATTAATTGAAATGATTTACGGAATCTTGATGACTTAAGCATGTTGAATACAATCATCTGCAACATATCACATTGAATAACTATGACTAAAAGAGTAAATTGATTTGAGAATGCAATCTATAGTTCAACAGAATTCATTCAGATTTGAATTTTTAATTTTCTAATAGAAAGCTGAGTAATCACTATTGATACTATTTATGGTTTTTGTTAATAAGTTTTTTCATTTCTATTGCAGACAAATCTTATTTTCTTTTTCATCTAAAGCCTTAGTTTTAGTGTTTCTGTTGATATTTGTACGGGACAGACTTGGACATGCGAAGATTGATCGAGATGTGCATTTCATACAACCCATGAAAATAGTTTTCTATTTTGCAATGTTATCCTCCATTTCTCTTGATTGCCACAAATCTACAAGATATGCTATCTTTTATTAGTCAAACAATGATAGTTGAAGCATAGTTAGCAAACTCAGCAAGTTGCCGAGTACTTGCCAAAAAGTTTTCACAGTAAGTTTTTTTGACTTTAACTCATAGAGTTTTCTGACAATTTTTGGTGAGTTTGAGCCCTTGATTTGCACTGCATGTGAAAAATGTGGATTAAACATTCCCCCCCAACCCCTGTGAGGGGCACTGCCCCTCGACCTTGCTGGAGGTGTTGCCTGCAGACCCCCAACAAACTCATTTGATACATTTTCTAGCTGTATTTTGCATGAAATTATTATTATTTTTTTTTTCAAAAAATTAAGTTTTTTTTAAGTTGCTGAGTTTTTGCCAAGTCAGAACATTCTGGTTTGCCGAGTCCAAGTTTGCAAACTATGGTTGAAAGGTTAAATTTTTAGCATCCAAGCTCAAGTTGATGGTGATAAAGAAGAGAGTAATGCCTGATTTAAGTATATTTCAGTTTCTAATAAGTATAAGATCTCCTTGAAGAGTGAAATGGCAAGTTGCTCTTTGTCTGAAATTTATATAAACAAATCACACTTTGGGTTGCGGCCATACTTTGTTGTAATGATCACAGAGCCTTCAAATTTGGACGCTTCTTCATGTATGACAGAAAACATATAAACTACATATTACATGCAACTGTATGACAAGAAATCCATGTTAGTCTCTTATTTTCATTTCTGTCCGTGGTATGACTGTATAACAGTTTGATAACATTCCAATGCATCTTTCTGAATTGAATGGCCTCTCTATAGGCAATCCATCAGTGTAATTTGAAGGCACCATTGACTAGTAGTTATGCTGCCTATGTGATAGAATCAGTGCCATTATCTGCGAATTGATGCATATGTTACTATTGATCATCATCCACTATTGTATTTCGCTTTTTGCGCTGAAACCAATTGATTATAATTTTATTTCTTTTTTGTCACATGCAGGTACTCTTCCTGGCCATGCACTCCCATCGCCTTGCATGCTATTGAGTGTGGGTCAGGTAAGTGGCACCAACATGTAGGCAGATGTTGTAGGGATATTCATATGTAACTATAGCTTTCCAGTAATTCACAAAAGCTGGAAGATAGCTTGATTTCTTCTAGATAAGCTACAATAAGATTTCACCTGACACTTGCTGTGTTTGTACAACAATTTTTTTTCTATGTTTTCTTCATGGATTATTGTGTTTTGATGCTTGGCCTCTTGAATGACATGTTTATGAACCCCTTGATGTATGGAAGTGTATAGGCAGATAGTCTGGCTGTTTCTCCTTTGCTTGCTCATCCTTTGGATAGCCATATGGGATATGTTGTTTTGTTTCTTGTTAAAGAGAAACAACCATTATAAGAAGACTATTTTTGCTTATCCTTTATTCCATATACTTCTTTCAGACATCACTTCTGTTTTTTACTGATTCCATCATGTTGTATGCTCTATTTATCGTCACTTTACTCGTTAGGATTTAAGACCCCACTAATCTATTTAGGAATGCACTTAGTCAATCTACTAGGATATGTCTGGAAGTAGGGGTTGTATTTGGATGCATACCCAAGGCAAAGGTAGTATCTGCAAAGGGGTTCTTGATTTTTGTGCATGTTTAATGAAATTAAAATACCTAATGGTGTTATTGTTTTTTCACCTTTTTTTGATTTGCAGGCTTTTGATGGTACACAGAATGTATCAAATTCACAAAAGGATGAAGCTTGGAAGGTGAATGTACGTCTTCAGGGTTGTGATCTGGAACATGGATATCTATGCGGCAGCATGGAAGCTTTAAATGTGCCCTCAGCAGAGACACCTGTAAGACAATGGATTGCCATTCAGTATTGTTTTGAAGATTGGCTTATCAAATATCGAATGCACTGCCATAGTACTGATTTATCTTCGTATAATTCCAAAGATAATGTACATGTAGCAATAGCAAAAATGTTTTAGCTTTTATTATACCATTATGCTATTAATGTCAACATGTTAAGAAAGCTTTAGCCTTTTTAAATTTTTTTCCAGCTTGTCTTGAGAAATGGGGAATGTTTTGGGAGCTTGAAGATGGGGACAAAACATTCCTGCTCTGCCCCTCAAAAAGGCAGAAAAAAGGGACATGTCCACAATTTGGGGGATGTTTCTGGGGATATCCCCCCATTATGCAATGCCCAAGGGATGTATTGGCATTCCAACTATCCCTCAACTGCACTGAGGATGCCTTGGTATCCCAATGGTATCTCTACTGTTCTGGGAATGTGACAGCCAGCAGTTTAAAAAACAGCCAAAGAAAAAAAACTGCTGTCACCAAGGATGATGACCTTTAGCAGGGTTCGCCTTCTTACAGACACAGTTAAATTTTGCTTGTTCTTGGCTCAAAAACGATGCAATGAATGGAGATGTAGCTTAATTTAACAGCAATTTTAGCTGCATTGTCTTTGCATCTGTATTATATATTTTTTTCTCACCATCACTCGTTTGTTTGATTGTTTGTATATGACATATCTTCTATGCTGGGATTAAATTAATATTTTAAATAATGGTAATGATAATTGTTGTTAATTGGTATTTTGTGTATATTAACGTGTGTTTGGTGTAATTGTGTGTTTGATGAAGTGGATGAATAATTTGTTGACGAGGAATCCCAAAGCAACTTGTTGTGACTTGGAAATATGGCTAAACAAGAAATTGGCATTTGCTATAATTTTGTTGTTGCATTTTAGTGGAAAGAAATAATTTTAATAGGTTTGGGGATGATTTGAGTGGTTGAACTTGAGATGATGCATTGGGTAAACTATTAGGTTTAAAGTTTGATCTGACAGGGTCCTGGATGTAATACAGGTTTACAGGGTTGGGCTGATCAATTGACCTTCATTGCAAATTCAGCACATTATATTTACATTCAAAATGTCAGTTTCATTTTTTGGAGCTTTTATCTCTGCACATTTATTCAAATTTCCTCCAATGCATGAGGAATTAAAGTGATAACTGATAAGGAATACATTATATTAGTGCATGCCTTTGTCTAGGCCCATGCCTATACACTAGACTTAATTTTAAAAAATCGACTACCTTATATATTGGTGCACACCATTGTCTAGGCACGTGCCTATTCACTAAAGGGAAAACTTGACTAAACCCAATCTGCTTTAATACGCTGTAAAATATTATCAACTTTTTGAACAAGATTCTTTTTGTATTGGCCTACACTAGACTCTTGATGTGTTCCCTAGTCTCATCTTTTTTGCATTGTTCTATTCGTTCTTCTTTCTAACCCTTCAGGATCATCAATTCAAACACTTGAAGAATAACTAGGCATGTTAATAGAATCTAGGCATGCATTGGTGACAAACTAGTGTATTGGCGTGTTGAAATTCTTCAGCATGTGCCAAAGAAAAGGATGGTGACTAGACAATGTATAGGCTCATAAAGAGGATTGTAGGAGTACCTCAACAAAGGAACCAAATACTTTCAAAATTTTTCCACATTGTATTGGCACACACCAAAAATCTTAGGCACACCAATATAAGGGCTTAATATGATTTGTCATGAGTAATGTTGTGTGCTTATACTCAACAAGTTTTTGGAAATGCAAAAATGTGTTTGGCTTAAGGAAGAGGATGCATCGACATGAGGTGTGGAGAAGAATGAAAAACACTTGCATAATGAAGGATACACACTAAAGCAAAGGATGATGTAAAGGTAGTGTAAAGGTGCATGGAAGGAATTGCATGCACACCATTTTAGGAAAGAAAAATTAAATGTTATGATTGCTAGTGTATTAGCATGTGCCTTAGCAAAGAGTGGAAATTTTAAAGGATGACAAGAAATGCATTGGCGTGTTCCTATTAGGTGGGATGTGCCAATACAAATGGGCAAATTTTTTATTATTGAACACCTCCAGACCATTGGTGTGTGACAAAGGCTGTCAACACACCAATAAAAAGACATTGGCTTCTACAACAAAACATATGTATTTTAGAATATAGATGTTTGGTGAGAAATCAAAATGCTTAAAGAAGGGAGATCTGTTTTAAGGGAATGTTGATAAGAGCATCTGTGTATAACGAGCCAATACAAAGAGGGCAAAGTTTAAAAATCTAAAAATCTAGTATAATGGCGTGTGCTTGAACAAAAGCTTCTACACTTAGATGTGCATGAAAGAAGATAAATGCGCTTGATCAAAGGGGCTACTTTCATCTTTCTAAGTGCCATCTCCAAACTTGTCCAAAATGGTGCACAAGCATTTTAATATACAAAGCCGATTTCATTCAAATTTTTTGCTTAGGGAAAAATGTGATGACAAACATGTTTTGTGCAAAGAAATTTTTGAGAAGGCGCATAAGGAAGGAAAGCTGAATGCATCAAGTTGAGAACATGGACTCAATGTATAGGTGCATGCTACCTTAGATAAAAATTATCATTTTGCGTACCACCAAACGAAGACTCTCTAGCACACGATGAAGGAATTGGATGCACTTTCGCAAAGGAGTCAAATCTTGAAAAAATTGCCTTTAGTGTATTGGTTGCACCAATACAAAGAGAATCTCATTCAAAAAGTTGAATATATTTTTATAGTGTACTGACATGCACCAAGATACTAGTGTGCACCAAAACAAAGCAGCTTGGGTTCCATCAAATTTTCCCTTCAATGTATAGGCATGCACCAATATAAAGGTGGTGGATTTTTGAAAATTTCAAGTCCAATGTATAGGCACATGCTAATACAAAAGAGGAGGAAATTTTGTTGTCATTTTGCCTAGTGTTTAGGTGCTTGTCTAAGCTTAGGTGTGCACCAACACAAAGCATTTTTTTTTTGTTAACCCATATTTAGGTGTGCTTTATAGAAGAATGGCATACCTATACAAAGGAGGAATGAATGAGTAGATTTTCAAAGTTTTCTAGAGGGTAATTGTGATAAGAGGAGAAGCTACAAAATCATTAAAGTCATCTATAGAGTTGCCTAACGAGCAGTTGATTTTTAACTTGTGATAAAATGTTGTCACCATTTTCAAAGAGAAGAACATATTTAGGGATTTCTTATTTTTAGCTAGAGCTCTTTATAGTAGTCTCTATTTTTAACACAATAAGGCCATGCTATTTTAGCTATGCTATCAAGAGACGTGTCTCCTACACTTCTTTGACCCCTTGGGATTTATCTCGGGTATTGGGCACGTTGTCAAAGATGTCCCGGTTTGCACGGAATGCTTGGCCAACGTCTCTCGACATTTCCCAAGTCTCCCATAAAAAATAAAACGTCTTTGGGCCACATAAAACATAAAACTTAAGTTAAAATGCAATAAAGGTAAAGAAAGTCGAAGGAAAAAAAACAAAACACATTGCAGGAAAGTAAAGTTGAAGGAAAAAAACAAAACACACTGCAGGAAAGGAAAGTCGATGCTCGAAGAGATAATGGCATTTGTCATTTGTGTATTTTTCATTGTTAAACTTTACCACTGTTCTTGTTTTGAAAGTTCAATGTCATGATATTTTCTATAAATTATTAAATCATATTAAAAAAAAATGGCGTCTCCAAGTACCCCCATCTCCTATTTTCAAAATTAGCCATACCGGTACTGGTACTAGTCTCCCGTACCAGTACCAGTATTGGTCTCCCAGCAACCTTGTTTTTTAGTGTTTGCTATTTATAGCTTAGAGTCAACTATTTTTAGATCTTCTACCTCATCATGTGAGAGATGAGAGCTTTTGAGGGATAATTATAATATTTTAATTGTCATTTCAACTGATAGTTGCATAGTTGTAATTGTAGAATTAGTTGATGAGATAGTTTGCAGTAAAGCTTGTACATCATGCAAGTAGTTATAGTTAGGGTAGAAGTGCAATTAGTATAATTTATTTATTTTCATCCAATTGTTTGTAAACAATATAAATAAGTGCCTTTTTGCACTTAATTGGAGGGACCGATGAATGTTAATTCTCATGGCTATGTATTGTTGAAATTGATATTCAGTGTTATTGTCAATCTAGAGTTTGTTACCTATTCAATATACTTTATTGACCCTATTTTGCTTTTAATTATTGTTGAATGATTTTGTCATATGTGCTGAAGTAGATTAAATTATTTCTACCAAATTTGCAAGCTTTGTATTGCATGAAAACATGGTTTTGTACCTATTCCTTCAAGTAATTTACCAAAGCATTTGTGTTGTTATTTTTAAAACCTATTCAATACTTGTGTTCTTGAATTGTCCAGTCTCCAATTTTAGTTGAACATGGCAAGTGTCTGGTTGTAGGATTTCTTTTCAGTAAAAAATATAAAAGTTGTTTACCTTAAGTGGGAAAGCATCTTAGCTTTTTACCCTAGGAGAACTCAAAAAACATTTACATGTTATTTAGCATAAATGTGAACCACCCTAAAAATCATTGTAAAAATTTAAGTTGCAATTACATATTGTTCAGTTTTAGGTTAGTTTTTACTTTACAAGGAGCTTCCCCTTCTAATTCAAAGAGTGGTTTTACCACACATCTGTTCTATTTTGTGTTGCATTGAAAGGTGTGAATTAAAATGCTAACAAATACACGTGTACAATGTTAGACTTGCACCAAACTGTGTTAATTCTGAGAATGATTGTACTGATCTCAGGAGTTGTGTTATAGTAGATCAGTGTGTCTTGCTCTCGTTGTATCTAATTACAATGGGAGAGATAAATGAATATAGTTACAATATAGATACAAGAATTAGATGGTTATAGAAACTATTTTTATGCCAATTGTTTATGTTCCCTTCCTAGCCATGATGGAATGCAAAAGGTGATGTGTCACGGCTGAAGTGGCATGGTTGAATGACTTGGAATCATGGTTAGAGTAGTGCCTTGTCACATAGTGCCATTCAGTGAAGTCTGATGTTTTATATGGAATATTCATAGTGCGCTTCACAGAGGCATGCGTCTATGATGCAAGGAGGGCCTTGCATCTTCAGTTGCAGAGGTTTGAAATTGGGTGACATCAATGAGACGAGCTGAATATTCTTAGGAGCTGCAGGAAATGTTGATGTGAAGCGTGAAGTCAACAGTTTGACAGGAGTTGCAAACTTTGGTGATGTGTGCTGCAAATCCTAAGCTGCAAGTTATGGAGTGTGGGAATTTGAGGTGTGAATTTTGAAGCTGCTAATTTTATGAGGCTGGGGGTAAAAATTGTGAAAAAGATCTAGGAAGACGCAAATTCAATCCCAAAAAGCCTATTTTGCTGAGATCTTCACCCTTTTTTGAAAATAATGGTCCCCATTGTACAGGTGGCCAAAGGTGGAAGCTCATTTTTGAGCTGCAAAAATGTGTGATTTATTTTGATATGCATATAACCTATGGGTGCCATGCTGGGTACAAGGTGATGTGGTGTCATTTATTTCATCTTGTTCCAGAAAACTTAGTGTGCTGGATCTGAATTTGCTGGATGTTGGATTGTGAAAGTTTGGAATGAAGGCGGAGAGTATGGCTTTAGATACTTAACTTTGAATATTAGATGCATGACCAAGTATGGAGGAAGGACGAGGAAGAATGTGTTCTCACAAGCACTGTGAAGCATCATGTATGGATCATAATGCAGTAGTTTGAGTTTATGGTGGGATCTTCAAATTGCTCTTTTGTGGGGTTATGTTTAGGATTTGTTAAACTTGGTGATGCACATGCTGTTGATTTTTTTTTTTCTGATTTGTCTAATTCCTTTACTTGTGTGCTTGTCTTAAAGACTATGGGAGTGCAAAAAGCATTGTTGAGGGAGCCGATGGTTGGAACCTATAACATTGATGAAATGAACTATACTCAGTAGAGCTGTGGATAGCCTGTTGCAGGCATGTCAGTTATATTGTCATCCCACTTGCTAGGATGAGTACCATTTACACGTTCCCAATAATTGAACTAATGTGCAGCTTAGCACTTCATTTTGGGCATTAAATTGAGGATGGAACGCTTTTAGATTTTCATTGAGCACCTCTCAAAGAGCTTGATCCAAAATTTGGTCAAACTAAGCTGGAAGCAGGGCTAAGGACAACCACTTTGATCAAGAAGGTGACTAATGACTTGGATAGATGAAACTGATGTAAAACCATTGTTTTATGATACAAGCAAGGCTGTAAACATGTTAAGGGGGTGTTTGAGGTGATCCAAAGCATCTCAAGAGTCACTGTAGCAAGTTGCAGATGTCAACCCTAATTGTAAGGGTAAGAATGACGGATTTTCCTGACAAGAACACAATCATTGCTGGAAATGCGCAAGTGCTGGTTTGTTGGAAATGGCAAAAATGCAACTGTGTGGACAGAGAGTGGAATTTGAAGGGTTTTGAGATTTGATTCAATTCCTTTGACTTTTGGTTCTTCAATTTTGATGCCATGGGAGGACAGAGGAGTGGCATATATGGTGTAAACACGAAGTTAGAAGGGTTGGCTCTTCGTGTAACTTCCACTTTGTTGCTGACATTGTGCAAGTTCTATCTTTGTCCAGGTTATGTGACTTTGATGTGAACATTGTGCAGAGGAACTTCCTAGCGTTATTGATTCCTGTCATATCTACCACCTTTATGATGTTTGGTTCTACAGAACTGCTTAGACTAGGGATCTATATTTTATAAACATTGAACAATGACATGTGCCAGATTGTGCCTGGTTTTCTCCTTTGAAAGTTGGTATTTAAAAAAAATAATTTAGGAAATAAAAAGTAGGATATGTGTATAGATTAATTTTTTTAGTGTAGTTTCTGTTTGTCGTGTACCTGGTACATGCAAATCTTATGATGCAAAGAAATCTCAGCTTCATGTGAGGTAAGAATGTCCAATTGTTTGGGCTTTTGTTCTTTGATGTTTGCAATAGAAACATCCATCATTCTGCATTATTTTTTGCAGTACTAAAATTAAGTTCGTCATCTCCCAGGTAGTGACATTTTGGGAGGGTGAAATTGTTGACAACAGGAACTACACGTTTTTCACCGGCAAATGGGAGGCAAAGTATGTCACATTTTACTTGATATGAGCTTTGCCATGCTATTAGAGTTGGATATCTCTGCAACATTTTAGTAACTGTTGAAAGTCCTTATAAATTCTGTTTTTTCAAAATTAGGGGCTCTTTTACGAAAATTAGTCTCTCTATTTCAGCTAAACTTATCCTTTTTTCAGATAAACTTATCCTTTTTTTGTTAACAGTCAAGATACAGACATGAGACATTGGTCAAAATTTCAGTGCTTTGAACCACTCCTTGTAAGCCTTTATTATTTAACAACTTCTATTATCAAATCTTCTTTGATGACTTATTGTCTTGTGCACTTTTGCTCTTCATAATCCTCTTTTTTATGGTTTTCCCGTTTAACCTTTTATTCTCTTTCTGATACTCTGCGATGTTAGTCTAAAGTGCAGGCTGATGGAGGCAGATCAGAGGATCTTTGCAACTATCCTTATATTTTCATGGTAAGATGGATAGATATACATTTTCTCAGCTGCATTAATGGCTTAGTAGGTTTATTGTTAGTTTTTCTGTTTCAGCTTATTTCCGTTAGAATTCTGTTAACCATAAATATAGGCACCATTAGTAATTCAAAAATTTGTCCAATATTACATGTTTAGAAAATGTTGGATGTGTAACGTAATGATTCAGAGCAAACCTGAGATGATGAAAAACCTGTGAATAGTTATTCTTACTAATATTAGTTTTATGTACTGACACATTTATTCTTTACCCTTCCAATGCTGTCACTGAAACTGTTCAGTAGCATTCTGCTTCCAAATGTTTTCAACTTACACAACAGTTTTTGTTGTGTTTAAGTCACAAGATTTTAAAATAGATGGTTTTAACCCTGCAGGATGACATTTGCTTTGTTTGGTGATTTAATTTGCCAAACTGGTAAATATAAAGATATTAAAGATAAGGTTTCATTATTTGTTTCTGATGTTTTGTGCTGTTTCTTGTGCTATTGGTGCTTCTACTTTCACACAGTCATTTGCATTGGCTCCATCTCAAGTTTTGCAGTGACCATTGTGTCCTTCCTTTTATTAACAAACAGCATGCAGTTTGCAGATCTGAACATTGTGCTAGTGAAAATTGTGACTGCTAGATTTTAATTTGGGGTTTGAAACACCTTGATAGAATACTCCCAGTTATTATTAAGATGGCCTGATTATAAGACATTTCGTGTGTTTGATAAAATCTGAAACTACATATTTTCTTAATTAGAAGTAAAAATGGTGTTTTGAAAGGCGACTCTTTTACAACCAAGCAGCAGAACAACAGCAAAACATCAGCGGGTCAGAACAAGAAGAACAGAGCATACTCAAGTTGTACTAGAACAACAGCGAAACAGCAGCCAAACAGGAGAGAGGTAATGTTCCCCTACTGGAATTAATGTGCATTTCACCAATCCACAATATGAACTTCAACAAATTTTGACAAATTGACCATGAACAACAAAATTGCAATAAACTGATCTATTTCTGCCAAATAATGAGTCCACAACTGTAGTCTATGCAAAGTATAATTCAACAGAAGTTTGATCTTATACACTGCTGGAACTTAGGCACATGAAAATATCCAGAAATGCTTATTACAATGTCACTACTTGATAGCCCACAAACTCAGCTTTAAACAGGAGTAATACAGATATAATCTTCTAATACAAATTCTGGGGCAATCGGACAAAGATATTACTAACCCTTGACTGCTGTAGCTGTTACTGCTGCTGCAGACATTAACAAGGAGCTGAGAGTGAAAAATCCATCCAAAGACTGCCCAGAAAATTGCTGTACATTGAGATTGAGTGAATGGAAGTGTAAGTATGGAGTGGTCAGCTGGGTGAGGTCTGAAATATGGTGTAATAAACCCTCTTTAGTACTCTGCAAACTCTTCCAGAATTATATGCCTTGTCTATGACCTCCTAAAGACTCTACACACTCCTTAATTTGGTAATTTCTGATCAGTAGAGGGTAATATACAGCCTAGAATGAAATTTTGCTCAATTTGTGATCTTGCTATGCTGGTACAGACTTCATAGATGACTGGTACAGACTTTGCAAAGTATGTAATCTGTTATTTGGTCCCCAGTTCAGCAATATATTCACCTGGTCACTCCAAACAGCAGCTGGTTCCCCTTCAAACTTTCGCTTTCCCACCAAGTAATCTGTTTAAGACTTTGCTGTAGATATGGAACAAGTTATTAATCCACATTCAATCCTCAAACTCTAGCGATTTGTCCTTGGAAGGAATTGCTGCCTCTTTCTAGCCTTATATCTCCCTATTTCCCTTGAAATATGCCACAGCTCCCTCAAAATAGTCTAACATATGTGAGGCGGTCTGTATTTCTTGTATGGCCAGCCAATGAAAATTAAGCATTCAATTTAGAGTTTTGTGGCCAGCAATATCATACTAAAATATGCACTTCATGAGGTACAGCTAGGGTTTGGCTGTCCTAAACTTGAACGCCTAGGGTTTTGAAACCCTAAAATGCTGCAACTAGGGTTTGTAAAACCCTAAGATGGAATGCCCTTTTCCACCAATACCAAATCTTCAATAAAAATATCAATAATCTTTATTTGCTTGCAAATATTAAAGATTTCTCCCTTTTAGGCACCTGCAAATAGAGATGTAATTGGAAAGATATAACAATGCCTGCACAATCTTCTTCTATCAGCTCACCTGTGAATACTGATTGCATCCACCCGTATTGGGTAGGGAAGATTCTTCACCCTCGAAACCAATCTTCACCTTAGGATTTTCAACCTAGGGTTGTTGTTGAACAAACTTGTTCAACCTCCATGTTGTACCTGTTAATGATATAGCAGCTTCGGTAGCTCCTTCCAGCTCAGCTCCTTCATGGAAATATAATTGAATGATAGCCGTTGGCTATTCAAGTTATATTTATTATTTTTGTTTCTCTTCATAGCCGACATGAGAAGATATGAATTCATTCTGATTTGTTATCATGAAGTCATTTTAATGCAAATTTATCATTTGAGGGCCGACCTCTTGTGAAGAGGTGTGTATACACATTCAGGCCGACCTCTTGTGAAGAGGTTATTTTTGATTGAGGCCGACAGTGATTAAAGAAGAGTCGATATTGTTTAAAGCCTACATCAATATCATGGAGTCATGATTTCTCAAAAAGGACGACATGAAGGATCTGTCTCTATATAGTATATATATACAGATTATTCATCCTTGATGAGCAACTACGGAAGAGATCAGCTCGATCATTATATAGTGCGAACTTATTAGATTGTATAGTGTGAACTTATCTGAGTTTATATTGCGAACTTAGCAAAGATTACAATGCAAACTTATTTGAGATCATAGTGCGAATACATCTGATCAATCAAGGTGCAATCTCAGCTTCTATACTAGTGCGAACTCATCTGAAAATACAGTGCGAACTTAAGAGCGAATTTATCAGATCTGTGATATCATTTAAAGAGCGAACTTATCTAAGATTTATGAGCGAACTTACCAGATCGGTGACATCCATCAAGTGCAGATCTGTCTGAGAGTTAAGTTCGAATACACCAGTTTAGTGATATTCATCAAGAGCGAACCTGTCTGAGAGTTAAGTTCGAATACACCAGTTCAGTGATATTCATCAAGAGCGAACCTGTCTGAGAGTTAAGTTCGAATACACCAGTCCAGTGATTTCAAGCAAGTGCGAATACAAGAATACAAAGGGCGAACATTGCACAGTGTTGAGCTAACACAGTTTGAAGACTTTCCAGGGCAAAGTGAACATTGCCAGTTCTGTATTCTGCCATTGCCAGGTGTGATCTAGAAGTTGTTATCTGTCATTCCTTATTGCCAGGTACTGCATATCGGTCCTGTGTTAGACCTTATTGTAATTTGTAAAAAATTGCCACTGTTGCATCAAATATAAGAGAGATCTTTGTTGCTGGGTTTTTCTCCCTCAAGAGGAGGGTTTTCCCAGGGTATATGCTGTGTTATTTTGTTTGATTTTGAATTACTTTTCTGTGCATTTAATCTGTTCACCTAAATTTAACAGTACCCAAAATAATTTTTTTGCTTCAATAAGGCATTTTGGTAAAAATGGTCAAAATTTTGTAAAATTGTCGTCAAAAGTCAAAAAAGGTTAAAAATGTTTAAAAATAACAATTTTCTATTTTTAGAAATTTTTGAACAACAAACAGATCATGGGGTTTTTCTAGGTTTATTGTCAAGAGGATGCTCACAAAATTTTGAAATTAGGGTTTTAGGCCCCTATTTTTAGAAAAACCCCAAAAATAGGATCTTTCCAAAAATGGCTCAAAATGATTTTGATTGGTTAATTTTTTGTCATGATCACATTGGTGCAGTCAAAATCATCAAAAAGTTAGTTTTGCTTTGGTGTGTCTATTTCGCTTTTTTAGAAGAACAGTTAGGACCTTTGAGGTCATCAGTGGAGGATGGCAAGATACCATGTGTTAGAATCTAAGCTTCAAACGTTGCACAAAACAATCTTCGACGAAAGTTGCTCCAAAAAATGGTGAACAGCGGAGGGGAATTCTAAAAGTTGAAAATTACAAAAAAAAGATTCTAAGTCTGGAAAAGGGAGATGCCTAGCAATCAATGCCTTAGCCCATTTTTCCGCTGTTGTTGGTGTTGCATGCGGACGGCAAGAACAGTTGGTGGACAGTGAACACGGTCAACGCTTAAGTGATGACAGTTGACACAATCGACGACATGATGAATGCAAAGCTTGAGAAGGGTGAAAATCTTCGAAAAATGGCTAAGTCTAGAGCACAAAAGCGCCCCTGCTGGCCAGGGGTGCTCATGGTTTTAGGCAGTTAGAGGTGCTTTAAAGGTTTGCAGCTACAAACGTTTTCTTTCCAGATTTGAGTAGGTTTTCCAATGAATTCATCAACCAATCCAGAGGAGTCATCAAATGCTGCGAAATGTAGATCGAGTGAAGACACACCACGGGAAACAAAAGGGTCACAAGGAAAAGTGGAGCAAAAGCGTCCTTGCAAGCCAAGGGTGCCCATGAATTAAAGGGTTCAAATTTAGTTGTTAGGACTTACAGTTTTGGGGGTCTTCTTCATAATTTCTGCAGGCTTTCCAATGAATCCAACATCCAGTTCACAAACGCTCGCAAACGAGGATCAAGTGGAAAACGCTGAAAGTCAAAGCAAGTCAAGAAACTCAAAAAATGGCTAAGTATAGAGCAAAAAAGCGCCCTTGTAGGCTAGGGGCGCCTAGAATTTTGAAGCATTAGATTCAGTTTTTAGGTTTCATGACCTCTAGTTGGTCCTTAGATTTTGTCAAGCTTTGCGATGAGTCCATCAACAAGTTCATCAAAGCAATCAAACATCCAGAAACGAAGATCAAATTGAGGTGTTTTTGTCAAGAGGACAAAGTGAAAATTATATCTTCAACATACAAGTGCCTAGAAATTTGAGTCCTCTAAAACAATTGAGTTTACAAAACCAGTCATCCTTTTCGGAATTCTTCAGGCTTTCCATTGAATATCTCAACGTGACCACGAGATTCATCAATTGACGACAATTGTAGATCAAAGAATAGGAGGCAAATTGGAGAAGTTGAAAATCATTTAAAAAATGGTTAAGTACAAAGCACAAAAGCGCCCCTACTAGCCAGGGGCGCCCAAGATTTCAAGTCACCAAAACCACTTTTTAAGGTTTGATACCTCCAGGAGATCCTTCTCGTATTAAGTCCAGCTCCATAGCCAATCCGTCTGCCAGCTCAGAAGACCTGTCAAATGTCGACAACTGAAGATCGAACGGAGGCGGTTTATCAAGGTAAAGATAAAAATCTAGAACTCTGATGATGCAAAGCGCTAGCTAGCCAGGGGCGCCCAGAATAGAAAGCAGTCAAATACGAGATCAGAGGCTAGTGTAAGGTATCAATCTCTTTAGATTTGATCAGGCTTGCCATATCAATTCACTTTCAGCTTCAATTATTCACAGATTGACAGAAAACAGTGCTCAAACAGGGGCTACCAGTCACTGAAAACAAGCAAAATTTTGAAAATTTCAAATTTTTTCTAGCATTGTTGGGACTTGGATGCCTTATCTCAAGGTGGTGCCCAAGCCAACTTGAGTTAGCAATTTTTGAAGACTTTCTCATGCCTTGGCTGCCCAAATTTTTGGGGATTCTTCGAGTTAACAAATATTTACGCCAAATGATTCCTAAAATTAGGGTTTCCACGAGTTAACTGCTCTTTTCACCTCCAAACCTTGTTTAACAAGCATTTGGGCATCTATAATTCATTATTTTGTAGGTTGATTTCAAGAGGCGAACACAAAATTTTCTTCTCAATAGGATTTGAAGGATCAAAGAAAGGCCATTTTCAGAGTTCTTCGTACTTTTGAGTTCGGGTTGAATAGAAGAACACCTTTCCATAAGGCGTTTTTCCAGGGCATCATTTTTCAGAAACAAAAGGTCATCTTCTTCAACTTCCATCGATCTGATTCTAATTATTTTTCAATTTTCTCCAAGATTGGAAAATTTTTGACAGCTTCTTTGGCTTCCACTTTCCTAGGGTTTCTTGCATGTTCAAGAAAAATCAATTTGTTGAGAAATTTGACAATCTGGGTTTATTCAACATGAAATTGGCCACAAAACCCATGTCCTAGATTTTTCCAAAAAAAAAAGCTTTTGTGGCTTCTACTTTTCAAAAACTCTTATCTTTTTCAAAAAAAAACTCAATTTTTCGAAAAACGGACGATTTGGGTATCTTCAACACATGAACACCTACAAAAGTAGCAAAACTCATATCTCACATTTTCTTGGAAAAAATTGCCTTGTTGCTTCTACCTCTGAGGGGTTCTTGCATGCCTGTGAAAAAATCAATTTTTTGAAAAACGAACAATCTAGGTCTATTCAGTACAACGTTCTCTACAAAACCCATATCTCAAATTTTTCTCCAAAAATCTGCCCTTTTTCTAAATTCAGCAAAGCTATTTTTAGCTTTTGTGCATAACTTGTCTGAACATATCCATGTTCACAGTCACACTTCACGGTTTCATCGTGCAATACTCTTCCATTGAAAAAAAAACAAGAAAAGCGTCAGAAGCATAAAGTTGCAGAAGAAACAAAGGTCATCACTCCAGTTATAGAGCCGCCAAAGTTACCAATCAGTGAACTGCCAGTTGAAGCGTGCAAATATTTCTAGGAATAGAACTCAAGTGATGACAACAGTTAACTCGAGGCCTTTTCCGAGTTTAATTGATCGTCCTCTTTTCATGCATGTCCATCTTTGGAGACACCTATTGTACAGTTGGAGTTTTCTTTAGTTTTAGATTAGTTAACTGATGTTAGTCATTCCAGTTAATTGTTAGTTATCCTTGTTTAGACATAGGAATAAATCTTGCATGTTGGCAAGATTGATTGTTAACACAAGGAGATTTTAGGGTTCCCTACTCTTGTGTTTGTGTATAAATAAGAGCAGCCTTGCTCATTATTTTTCTTAACTGTTGTTGTTATACAAAATTGCCGAGCCTGAGTGCCTCCATTTTGGCTATTCAGTATCTGTTCACATTTGTTCAGTGTAATTTGGTTGATCGTATATTGTATGTTTTCCTTATTGATACAATCTGCTGTCCCAGATGTGTAATTGTTATTGGAAAGGTTTGAGGAAATAAATCTTATGCCTACCTTGCTTTGATCCAAAGTCTCAATTTCTTTCATGTTTTAACTTGCATAATCTTTATTTCAGCCTACATCTGAAAAGTACAATGAGTCTTTGAGGGTATTTTGAAAGCAAGTTTATTGTTTTATGTTTTACTTCATGAACTTTATTTCAGCATACATCTGAAAGTACAATGAGTCTTCAGATGTGTTTTGGAAACAAGTTTATCTAAGTTTTGTGTTTACCAAATCATTCCTTGTTTACTTCTAAATTCTCTTGCTCTGAATTTACTTGAGAAGTTAGAAGCGTCATTAGTTTAGGCCTAGTTGTTGAAGTTACGAAACCAGAGAAAACCTCAACTATGATGCAAAGAGTTTTATAACCTTGTGCTCTCAGCTGAGATAAAAAGATAAGAAATTAGTTTAGTTAATTCTTTTTACGCATAATCAGCAAAGAGGTAGCTTCCCTCCTAATTCAAAGAACAGTCTAACAGTGCATAGCTGTCCGTTTCCAATCCGCACTCTAGAGGTGTGAATTGAAACGCCAACACTCCACAACTGGAGTTTCAATAAAATGCAAATACCAATGCACTTTCTTCTCAAAACTCCTCATTTTATAGGCCCCTTTAAAACAGTATTTCAAATCATCATGCCTAGTATTATCACTTTGGCTTTCTCTTAAAAACACTTATGATGTTGGTCACCCTTTTTAAAAATAAATAAATAAACATAAGTTGCCTTTAGGAAAATAATATAAAGTTACTTTAAGACAATTTAAGTTATTTATTTAATTACTTTTCTGCACATCCCAAAGTGTATAAAAAAGTTAGCATTCTCTAAAAAAGTTGGAACTTCCACAAATATTGGAAAGGCCATAAAAAGGGGACATTACAAGAGACCAAAGATCACAATAAATTCAGAGTCACTGCAGCCTCTTGCTCTTCCTTAAGAAACTCAAGATGTTTCTCCACATCACAGGCTGTAGGGGCCCTCAGCTCCTCCAACCTATGTCTATGTGTCCTCAAACTAGGGTCCACCTGCTACATAAAGGCTCAAGATTTTAAACCATCTTGAAGCATTTTTAATACTAGTAGCAAAGTTTTGAATGGTTGACCTGCTCACCTCCATCAC
>VDFB02278078.1:0-66904 GCA_007258455.2 Sequoia sempervirens
ATGAAGCAATTGATAAATAAACCCCTATTAAGCTCTCCTCTCCCCCATGCTTTAGCTCAAAATTCAAAGAGTTGGCTTCAAATAGAATGATTCATGACATCAAGACAATACCACTAGCCCTAATCAAGGAGGACAATATCATTCAAGATGTTCTCAAAGATGTTATAGGGACATACAATCCAACTATGGTTGTGTTGGATTTATGCACCTCAAATAATATTTCTTTAGGAGAAATTCAACATGGAAAAAGCCACTAAGGCTATCAAGTTATTATAGAGGCATGTGGGACTAATCTAAAGGGAGGACAACATCTATAGTTCCAAGTTCCCAAGTGCTTGACTAGTTTTCCACCAAATTTGAAGGATTTTGGTACATGTTTGTGGTATTTAATGGAAACATCTGCCATTGTCCAATAACATGAGTTTGCTTATGGATTCACTTGTTACTAGTCTTAGTTTGTGTAGGGTTTGTTTATGGACCTCTCAAATGATATGGATAGAAAGTATCTTTTTTATTAGAATGTATGGTAGATCTATCCACTACCATGTTATAATGAACTCTTTATTGTCGATCAATCTAGGCAAGAACTAGTATAAATTGTATTCTTATACTAATAGAATAAGAGATGATCCTTACACCTCACTTGATTGGTTAAAAAAATTAATGGTGAAAATTACATACTCGTGCAAATTCCCATTTAGTTTTTGTTCCATCATGATGGAATGTCTTAATACAATTACATATCAACAAGTGGGACACTCTTCTACTAAGTTTGCCTCATGACCCAATACATTTCCCTATCTACTTATTTTTATTTACACATATTCTCAAACATTCAACCTTATTTAATCTCCATTAGCATAAAACTCAACATATTTAAATTTTTATCCATTCATATCAACATTTATCTCCATACATTCATTTTGATCATTTTCTCAACTTGGTTCACTTCCATGCCACTTAGGATTGAACAGAAAATTGAAATCCTCAAATTTAAAATTTCCACCTATTTTCAGTAGTCATTACAAGTCAACTTGGTACATATGTGTGTAAAATATCATTATGTTTTGGTATTTTAGGACATTCAATGTCCAATTAATGCATTACCTAGTATGTATAGGTGGACAAAAAGGAATATCTAGAGCACACTTCAATTTTTAATGGGATAAAGAATTATGGGTTACATTAGTATCATATGACTATTTGCATGTTAGCACATGTTATCCTCAAATATTTGTTTAGAACTATAAATTCAATTCATTTATGAGATTGACCTAAGAAAAATTGACCATATTGACTAGACAATCTCCCTAAAGATATTTCTAAATATTGCCTTGATAGATTTAGACTCGAGGAAGGAGAAGACAAGAAGACCTTTGCACACGCATTCTATCACTTTATTCTCATCCAACTAGGTTCATTCTTCCATATCAAATCAAGGTCGTGATACTTGGGTTCAAACTTGAGAATCTTAGAATTGAATTGTAAGAAAATTTGAACATACAAAACATCTTCAAAATTGAAAACATTAATTTATATACTTATAATAGATAATTTCAATTTAAAATCAACAATATTTCTTTAGTATTTTTAAAATTAAATATGTCTATCCTCCTATTTAATTTCTAAATTACGGTTTATCATCCAAACTCTAAAATGAATCTAAATTATTTATATAAAACAATTTATTTCTGTACAAGAATAAAGAAATAACAATAAATCAAAACTTTAAACTCAATGATACAGTTCTAATTTAAAAGTACCAAATCACATGATTATTTGACTTTGGTGCAATCCTTGTTGACAAAACTTCGTAATATTTAAACACTAATTCCTTCTAGAAAACATTTCTGTAAATAATAGCTGTCCCTCATTTTGAACTAAAGTTGCAAGTGCTCGGCTTGTGCTTATTGACTTCTCAAGTGCAAATCTGTCTTTTTTTTTTAAAAAGTTGAAAGGGACCACATCTTTTCTTGAGATATTGCATTGATCTTGGCGACTGTACCTTTTTCATTCACAACAATGGGATCACATGGTCTGCACTTGCCGAAGTGCAGTTGTACAACACTGGATATCAAATATTTGGCCTTTTACGCTTAGATAGATGTTTGGGGGGTGATTAAAATCATTTCAAATGTATCAGTTTAAAGGTGGAGATGTCGGCAGGTTTGAATTTTAGATTTTGGGACTGTTTATAATAGTTGTAGATATTTGACTTCAAAATAATTTATATTATTTGTATGTTTTATGTGAGTTGTATACTGTTGTTTGATAGTATTTTTTATGTTGTTTATTGTTTTGAATTTTGTTGTTTGTGAAATTTGATTGTGTTCGATTTTTTTTTATCAATATTTCAGATCATATTCTGTGATTCGTCACAGAGTGTGATCTAATAAGTTGATCAGATCACACTCCATGATCTATCAGAATTCTGATCAACATTTCTGATGGATCACGGAGTGTGATCTGATCAATGTTTTGGATCACACTCCATGATGTATCATGGAGTGTGATCCGAAACGTTGATGCAAAAAACTCGAATGCAATCAGATTCCAGAAACAGCAATTTTCAAAGCATAATGAATTGTGGAAACCTCATAGCATTAACTGTTCATTGTTGTTTTATGTTGTTTTTAGTGTGAAGTCTATATAGAAGTATTTTGTTGAGATGCGATAGTTTGACAATAATTATGAATCAAAATAGTTTAGCTGTATAATTAGACTATTATTTTTTATCGATATTACTGTATATTCTCTATATTTGTATACTTGATCATATTTTCTAAATTGTACAAATTGTTTTGTGTTATTTCTGTTGTGAAGTCTATATCACAACACTTCATTAAATTACAGTTGTTTGACAATACTTTTATAGACTGCGATATTTTTATTGACACTGGTATATATTCTTTATATTTTTATACTTAATCAACATACAGAAAAGTATGATACCAATAGAAAAACATAAATTCATCCTTAATGGGTTATGTAGCAGGAAAGAAGTTAATTTTGAAGTGATGTTCTCCAATATAATTTTGAACTTTTTAATGTCAATTTTAAGAACATAATGACAGTATAAAGTAGTGTTCTTGTGTGGAGTTACGGGGACACCATAATTCACGCCTTTGGAAAAAAGTGGAGTTGTGTTTATGATATTTGCATGAAGAGTCCAATCAATTTGTGATTGAATAATAATAAGTCAAAGGATGCTACCAATACATCATTCCATTCCAAAGGAAAAGATAATAAATATGACAGGACCAATCGAGTATGAAACCAACGTATCATTTTAAAATAACAATTAGCCTGCTTTATTGTTCTATCATTATTAGTTTAATGTAGTGTGAATTTAAAGCATAAACATATATTAGCATTCATTAAAGTTTTTTGTTTTTCAATGATTATATTAAGAATAGAAGTAGAGAGTGGTTATAAAAGGGAAGTATAAGAAAATAGAGATGTGAGATGTGTTTGTATGGCAGTTGTATTACTTTTATAGTGGTATTATATTTTTTTTGTTATAGGATAATGTGTTGGGTATATTTGAAGATTTGTTTTAGTTAATTCGAATTAGATTTTTTATTTGTTTTAACAAGTATATATTAGATCATCTCAAGATTTATATATAAGTATTAAGAGAAGATGGGTGTGTGCAATTATATTGATAGAGATTTTGCTATTAAAGTATCCATCATGTGTGATTATTATAGTAGTTTCTAGATATTTGTGTCTTTTTATGAGTTGCATTCATTTATCTTTTAATCCCTTTATTTTTTTATAAATATTTATGATAGTTTATAAATATAGTTCAAACAAACATCAAAGTCAATTAATGTAAACATTAATAATAAAAAGGGGTACAAATTTATTTAATCAAAGAAGATCTAGGAATACAAGAATCAAGACCAGAAACAAGAAAGGGACAAAAGGCACCCAACCAAGTCCTCAAAACCAGGACAACAGGAACCTATTCAAGGACTGTGAATATCCTCTTGAATCAGCATCTTTGATTTCTGGGCACAATCACCGGGAAGGTGCTCCCAATCATCAACCTTCCAATCACCCATAAACTCATAAGCCCATTTAGATAACGAGTCAGCAACATTATTCCACTCCCTCGGGATATGAACAAAGGACACCACCTCCAATGAAGTGCTTAACTAATGAATCTGTTGCACAACCAACATCAATTTCCAATTCACCCCATCAAAAAATTTCTTACTCAACAAATTAATCACAACTTGAGAACTTGATTCACAAATAATCTTGCGCTAGCCAAGAGCACACACATTTTCCAAGGCAATAAGAATAGCAAGAGCCTCCATGAGATTATTAGTTTGGTGGCCCTGATATCTAGAGAAGAAGAGGACAACCCCAAAGTTGTCTCTCCCCACACCTCTCACACTAGCATAACACGCATTATCCCTAGAAGAACCATAAGTTTTAATGTTCAATATCCCATCAGGAGTAGTGACCACCTACCATCACACTAGATTTTCCTATTGGGGTTTCTCCACCCATTTGAACAAGTCCTTCTAGAGTGCAATCCATTCAGACCCACTTGGACCTACAACACCACAACCTCCCCAAACATCCGAATGAGCCCCAACCTTACATTCAGCTGAAATAGCCTCTTAAAGCATACCCAAAAAACTGCTACCAAACTTGTAACTCTATCAACTTTGTATACTGAAAAATCCTATGATTCCTCTCCAACCATTTATCTGCCAGAGGGTGCAAGGAGGCCCAATAGTCTACGCCACTTGGGGAGCGAAAGAGTGAGTAGGGGGCCTTCCCAAGGTTCTCCAAAACTCGGTGAGGTATAGAGAATGCACACAAGAGTGTTTCCACACCACCCACCGAAATACCAAATAGATTTGGAAAAAGGCACATTGAAAGAGAAAATGTGAAGAGGACTCTTCACTACCATCATAGAGATAGAAAATTGAGGAACACTGAAAGCCTTGCTTCAAAAGAATATCCCAAGTAAGACATCTATTATGAGAAACTAACCACAAGAAAAATTACACTTAGGCCAAACAAACATATTCCAAACATGTTTCCACCAAGGTACTTCATCCTCCTAATATTTTCTTCTATCCAACTCTCGATAACCAATTGTCATCAAGTAAACCCCTTTTGGATCAGGAGCCCAAGCCAGGATATCCCGAAAGAGGATAACTGAGCACCTTGGTCCAAGATACAATAGAGGAAATTAAATTTCCATATCCCTTGGATTTAACAGAGTTGAAGAAGGTAGTATTCTTATCTCCTAGCTAGAGACATTCTATTCTCAACTTTTATTTCTAGAATAATTCCTCCTACAACTCCCATTCAGAGAACTTCTCCAGCGCATTTGCTTCCTCTATGAGAGACTCCTAGGTAATCCCATAATCTCTAATATACCTAGAGATGGAATCCAGACAATTCTACACTGCTAATTTCTCCTTAAAGACATTCCCAAAACATTCTTTATTTCACTTCTTTAACTAAAATTTCACAAATTAAAGCCTCTTGACGAAGGTATACATTGATGACCCATACATAGGAAATCCTCTAAACCACCAATCTTTCATAAGGTCCTGTAGAGAAGACTCACACAACCACATGAGCTAGAATTTGAATGATGGATTCTTAGTACTAACCCTCCCATGTGTCGATAATTTTATAGGCCAATGATTTGAGCCCCTCCAATCAAGAATTTTTGAATTGGAATTCCATTGATTTCCTAACCAAAAACTCGAAACCAAGAACCTATCTAGCCTCTTAGAGATAGAATCCACACCACACCTCCTATTACTCTAGGTGAAAAATCTATTGAGAGGCTTTATATCAATCAAATTTAGTAGGGTTATATTATCTCTAAATATAATCAAAGAGGGCTTCAGACGATCCAAACCACCCCTCCTTTCATCAAGACTAAGAATAGAATGAAAGTCCCTAGCCACAACCCAAGGAAACAAAGGAGCTAAATATCTCGCATACCTTATATGGTCCCATAGGTGAAGCTTTCTAGCCAAATCAGTCAGAGATTAGACATTATCGAGAGCAACAAGATTTCTCCAAATTCAAAACTTGAAGCAACCATTGATAGGGAATGCCTACCCGCAAACCACCACAAGGGGGAGATCTTTCTCTTGCCCCAAAGACATGTAATCCCACTAGCATTTCCCAATGCCCTAATGCACTGACACTAACCATGCCACAAAATCTTGGAGGAAAGCTTGACCATGCCCTCCACAAACAACTTAATTTCTTGAATAAAAATAACATTGGGGGAATGGGCCTTGATCATATCCCGAATATCCTTTTGTCGAGGGATGTTATTCAAACCCCTCACATTCTAAGAGAGAACAATCATTTCTAGGGTTTAGAGAAATGGGATTGAAGAGGTTTAACTAAACCTAACTCCACCAAAAAAATTCTCACCCATTAACTTGATCTTATCCTAAGTTTTCTTCCTCCCAGCCTTGGAGGGTTTCTTAGAGTTCCCCTTCTTGAAGTTCTTCTTGCGCAACCCCAAAGAAGAAGAATTCAAGTTTCCCTTACCAAGATCATGAGCCTCTACCATTGGTTATGAATCCAACCGATCCATGGTTGGACCAACATCCACCTCAATCTCCACTGGAATAACTAGTAAAACAAAAGACTCTAGATTATAACCAAAAATCATCAATGACTTAGTATCTATTTCCACTGATATATTACCACTCTCATCCTTTTTGGAAGCCAACTACTCCACCTCCAAGGAAGTATCAACAATTATACCCTTATCGGGATCATCCATTTGTTGATCTAGATCTTCAAGGGCCTCAAACCTATTAAAACTAGTTACATCATATTGCCTGTCCTTAAGGGTTGTTTATTCCCCTTCCCTTATTGTGAGACTTCACTAGAACAAAACCTTATTTATATGTTACCCCTTCAGGCATAGGGGTTTTTCCTTTATCTTTCAATGGTGCAAAGCAAGGGGGTATCTAGCTTAAGCTCCACTAGTGGAAGTATCAAAGACTTTAAGTTTAAGAAATTTTCATTGTAGGTGACTATATTCTAAAAAAAATGGCACCAAAAGGGAAAAGTATCATAGTCTAGTTGTTGAATCCATGAGGTGGACCCAACTTGAAGTTTTAATAAATCTGGTAGCAGGTTATTTAAATCAATCTCCACATAAATATGTGCCAAAGAGAGAACCTTCTTAGATCCAATTATGTTTGTTGTGATAGCCCCACCAACTTACCCAAAAAAAGTGCAATCATGTGCTAATCAACCAGGAGCCAAGGAAGACACACCCATACTAGAATCCTCAATAGAATCTCTTTAATCAAATTAAATCTAGTATGCCAAGGTTTAATGAATAGCCCAACTTGATTGTAAAAGTATGGACCTCCCTCAAATTCTTTATTTCAATCTTCTAGGAATGAAAATACCACCATAAAATAGCCATTTGTTGCTTGCATCACCTCCATGTCTTCCTCTAGGTTCCAAGTCCAATGAGCTCAGGATTCAAGAAATGGGAAAGAGACCCTGATTCCCATGAAATTATAGATTAAAGCATGATTCCTCTAATATTCAACATTTTCAGCAATAAAGTCTAGTAAAATAACCAAAACTGGATGAGTCTCACTCCTAACCAAAAATCCATTCACCTTTGGAACTCGAGAGATGCCATCCCATGAAGATCTTGCACCATTTGAAGCATTATTCATAAAATTTACAATCATAGTATGATTAGTTGGGGAAAAATCAATCCCCATTACCACATTTGAGAATGACATAATGTCAAAAACCTTAGGAGCAACATCCATCTCCATGCTAGCCTCAAACCTGTACCTAAGACCAAACATGCACAACCCAAAAAGAAGAGAAAAGGAATAGCAAAAACACAATAATAAAATACCCCAACCCCCAGATAGCAAAAAAAACCCACCCCTTCAATTCTAAAACCCTTGAACTCCTTAAAACTCCACACAAATCACATGCAAGTAGGGCACACCTGCATGCAGGTCGTGGCCTGCTACAAGGCGTGAGCTTTCCTAAATGGTGCCTTCACTCTTCGCACAACCATCATTCCTATAATTTCTAATATTTCTAAAATTTTAATAACCAATTAATGCAAAAATTTAACTCTTTATGAGTAATACAATAATTAGGTTTTTAAAAGAAACAACTTAGAAATTAGTATTAGAACCCAAATAATGAAAGACATATAGTCACCACTTAAAATTCTACCTTAGATCCCACTTTAGAGATTGACTTGGGTATTTACAATGCCGACTACCCAATTTTTTAGCCACTTGATCTCAACCCCTTAAACTTAATCTCTTTGTTTGTTAAGTTGTAATTAGCATTTAATGGTTGTTTGTGCATGAGATAAGCTTTGCATGTCATGTGAGATAGAAAATGATTTTGTAAAAAATAGTTTTTGAACATTAAGGATGCAACTATGCATAATAGCATCTCAAGTAGTGGAAAAAATATGAAACATAGATGAGTATTTAGGTATGAACACAATTATATGACACATGGTGTATATTTAATGCACCAAATGATAAATGTATGAGATGTGATATTTTAATGTATTTTAATGTAATATTTATTAAATAAAATTATTAAAAATAAGTATTATTAATAAAAAAAAGTTAAACAAATACTTCTTATTTTTATAATTATATTAATTTTTAAATTATTAAATGCACATATTTTTTAATAATTAAAATTATAAGTGTAATTTTTTTAATCAATCTAAAAAATGCTTTATTTCCATCTTCCTAATTAGGACAATTAAAATATTTTTTTGTAACTTTATTTTGAAAAAGTCATAAATGATATGACTTTAGTAAATGATTACTTTAGTATCCATATAAGCACAACATTTAAGGTGCTAAAATACCTAATTAAACTTTATAAACTTTTACAAGATATTAATAAACATGTTAAAGTGTTGTCATAATATATTTTTATACTATATTAAAGTATTATAGAGAATTATTCAAGAATTATATAAAATAGTTTAATATTGTAATAGAACAATTAAAATATTGATTGGAATTTAACACAAGATTGTTGTATGGATATGATGTTACTAGCTAAAAATATGAAAATAATCATGTTGTTAATTGAGGATTGTGAATACAAATTTAACAAGACTAATTTATAAAAAAAACATTCAAAAACATAACCTAAAATCATTAACAATTAAAAAGTAGCGGATAGACTGAATACAACATGGATTCAATAGAGAATCCAATACACAAGGGAAAAATATGCCACAAATTCCTCAACTATTAGCCATCAAGGTAGCATCTTGGTTCCTATAGTGTTTTGTTTGATTTGATTAGGGGCATACATGTTGCACACCTATTGAGAATGTTTTTATATGATTGGAATTGGTCCTTCATAAAAACAAAGAGATTGACAAGATAAAATTGCGCATTAGATTAGAAAGATTATTTTTAAATTTCATAAGGAGAGAAAGAGATAGAGAATGTTGTTGAACGATAAAACTTCCAAGTTTAACTATAACTTGCTTGCATGTTTCAAAAATTACATTCTTATAAATTTTGAAGTCTAAGAGTATGGTCTTTCATAACTAGTTATAAGTGAAGAAAGTGAAGAGGGGGACTAGAGGACACCCTAGGTTCTTTTTACATTTATGTTAGTCCCAAAACATATTTTCAAACTTAGGAGCATGTCAATGAGGGAAAGTAGGAGTAGGGTGTCCATAAAGAAGGGATGAGACTCAATATGAAGTGTGAAGTGGAGGAATTTCATGTGTCCAAGGAGTGTGAATTTAGCATCATAGTTCCCATAGTGTATAGATTTCACACCATATAAGTGAGGTTTTAATGTGCCTCAAGCTATTCCTTCAAAATAAAATATGAATTGCATTTTAATTTCATGAGAGTAAAAGGTAGATAATGCTACAAATAATGAAACTTCCAAATAAATTTTACCAAAATTTGCATACATGTATCTAACACTATATTCTCTAAAAATTCATAAACCAAGAGTGTGAAGATCCAAAAGGGAGGAGTGGAGGGTGTCCCAATTTTTTTATATTCACGCAAGTTGACAAAATATGTTTACTAAAATTAGGAGCATGACAATGGGGGCCAATATGAATAGGGTGAATGAAGCGAGATATGAGTCAACAAATTGTTTGAGGTCGACCAATTCCAAGTATGAGTAGGGTGAATTTGGCATATTGGTTCCTACAATATTTTATCTAATTTGATTAACTTGGGTTTATAGATTGCACAACTTTTAAGTGATGTTTTGATCACTTAGAATTGATCAGGTTCATAATAATAGAGAGATTTACAAGTTGAAGTGTCCAATTAGGGTTGAAAAGTACTACATTTGAATTTTATATGGAGAGTAAGTGGTAGACAATGTTACCAAACAATGATACTTTCAAATAAGTTTCACTATAGTTTCCTTGCATATTTCAACCACTATATTATCTAAATCTAAAACCCAAGAGAGTCAAGAGGAATGACTAGAGGATGACCCAAATTATTTTTGTATTCATGTAGATCCAAAAAAACATGTTTAATAGACTTGGGAGCATGATAATGGGGGCAAGTAGGAGTAGGGTGAATGCAATAAGGACATGACCCAACAAGTAGTTTGATATGGAGGAGATTCTAGGAAATAATCTAAGATTGAGCATTGGCTTTCAACATCTACAAGTGAAGGAAGATATTTTTCTAAATGGTAGCTAACATAAAAATTATATTTTTAATTTTTACAATGGTGAGTGACAAAGGAACTAGAGGAGAATTATTTTGTAATTTGGTTTTAGGGGAAATTGCTGATACTTCAAGCTTGGGGTCAGTGGTATCCATTTTGGAAAGTATAATGGAAATACATTGGGATTGAGGGTGAGAGAGAGGAATCAAACTCTAAATTTTGGTAATTATTGGCTAAATAGCCTACTTGAGATACATCAATGACTTCCATTAAAAATGGGATAAGTCCCAAAGATCATTAAAAATTTGAATACCCTTTGTGAATAGACACTTGAAATTTGGGCATTATATCTAAGAGTGAGCCATATTATTAAATCAACCTCTTCCACCAAATAGAGGGTGAGAAGAATTTTAACAATATTTTTGTGAATGATCATACCTAATGAGTTGTTAGGAGACAACTTTTCAAGCCCTCCAAATATAATTAAAAAAATTTAGCCATTAGTTTTGAGGTAAGGGGTCATTAAGATGTTATCCTTCCAATAAACTTCCTTCTAAGGATTTCCAATAGTGGTAGTTTGTATTCTATAATAGACAAAATTTTGTTATGGTGTATCACCTTCTAAGGTGTAGATGATCCGTTTGGTGATTTGAGAATGTGATTAAATGATTCATAAGCCACCATTTTCATTTGATTGTATGCAATGAGTCCAAGAAGTGGATTTTCACTCTTCTTTCCACCCCACTTAGGGCCAAAGGAAAATTTAGGTCTTCCATGTATTTATAGCCTGGTGCACTTTGTAACTCCTTACATTCTCTTACATGTTATAGATCTTTTACACGTCTTGAAATTTCATATATAAGATCGTACATATCCTACATGTGACATAAACATCTGTGCATATACTACAATACAATTAACAAGTGGTATAGATTGCCATGTTATGGAATCTTAAGATTCTATCCAAGTGAGACACTATTTTCTATATGGGCACATTATTTATGATATTATAAATATTAAATAATTTTGACTAGATCTAGGACTTGCAAAGTGTATAAAACATATTGGGGTGATCCCACAATATTGGTTTACAATTTTTGGCCAAATTGGACATTGAACTAAATTTTTTTAACTAAATCTTCACTTTTGAGCACCTATAGCTTCTAAACCGCGAGGGATTTAAATATGATGCAAGCTAGTGATTTGTGACATTTTTTCTGTAGATTCTAAATATATATATTTTAAAAAAATTGGAATCATATTGCATTTCTTTTTCCATCTCCTTTGAAAACTAGTTTTTAACAGTGAACGCCATTTTTAAAGAGTGGTGTGTACTTGCTAACACATAACTTTTTTCTATGAAGGATAAAATTCTAAATTTAAATTAGAATTTAGATTCATAACTATGACATCTAGTGCATGCAATTTGTTTCATATGTATTTCATTGAATATTTGTTCTTAATTAAGTTTTGAAGTCAAACTAGTTACAATTTAGACATGATTTACTTGCTAACACATAATTTTTTTTGTATGTATCAACATTGTTTTTTTTTGTTGGATTAGGGACATCAATATCTAGTGCATGGATATTTAAAAAAAAATGATAATCTGCTATTTTTTCCACATGTGTAGAACAAAGATCTTGATTTTCAATGAAAACCTATGCTTAATTAAACTAAAAAAATACATAATAAAACCAAAACATATTAAAATTATATTTGATGGATAGCTCATTCCAAGGACTACCATCATCCAGTTGTGTTTGTGAATTTTCCTCCGTTTCCATCCTCAACCCAAGCTTTGAAAGATAAATTTTGTAGAAATTTGGTAGAAGAGGGGGAGAAGGGAAAAAAGGGGGGTTTGAGCGAACCCCCCCTTGACCTCTTCACTCAAAGGAGGGTTTTCTTGAACCCCCTTGTTTCGCAAATTTTCCTTTAAATGGTGCGTCAAAAGGATGAAATTATTAGCAGTCATCAAGGGGTTCGAAGCACTATTTTTGGGTTCGCTTGAACTCCCCCCTTCGAGTGAACCCCTAAAAACCCAAAATTTTCTTCATTGGAGCATTTTGGCAATTTCCCTTCCTCAATGGAATTGTAAACCAGTTTTGTGGGATCACCCCTTGTCTCCTAATCCTAATACATGTGTATGGTTATGTGGTTGCTAATATCATGTTTGTCCTTATTCATGTAACATTTTAACTAAAATATTATGATATATGAGATGAAATTTTGTTCCTATTGATGATCATGAGAGGGTGATATGAGAATGTCACTATAAACAATTGGCGTGTTACTTTGGAAAAAATAAGACATCAAATCTTGCTTAATTTTTGTCATTGCAAATCCAACCAATGAAAAATAGATAATTCTTGTCAAGCCTTGATAGTTTATTTCCATGTATTTTATTTTTAGCCTTCTTATAAGATGATGGTGTCATGATTATGAATATTTTATGGGAGACAATTCTTAAAGATGGCCATTATGATGCCTTGTGATAAAGGGCTCTCTATAGAAGGCATTACCAAGACATTCTTTGAAATTGTATGGGTCCCTTTTGGACTACTAAAGACCATTATTTTAGATAAGGGTAAAATTCTTCACATCCATTTTAGTCTTTAATGTGGTCTATAAAGAACACATAATTAGTAAAATCCATATTCAATCCATAAAAAAAGGGGAAGAAAAAGGTTTTCAACTACATAATTATGTGTGGAATAATTAAAAAGCTTGAACTTAACCTTGGAATTGTCACTCTTTTTATTATAGACCATATCATTGATATATTGGTCAAGGAGATGAAGGATCAATATAGTGTGGAAGGTAGGCAATTTTTTCATAAGTGCAATTAGCTCACCAAGAACTAGGTTCATAGAAAATTCCCTCATTTGATGTAAAAACTCAAGGAGGGGAAAATGATCCAAAAATATTTTAGATCATCTAAGTGTTATTTTGGACATCACTATAAATATTTTTGTATCTACTTTTTGGTATTTCTATACTTTTATATTTTTGAGGTCCTTTGTAGAGGAATTCAGTGATGCAACAATTAGGCCATAATTATTCAACAATCTGACTTGTGGATTAATTAATCCACCAAATATAAACATCTTACAATCTCATGAAGAAGTAGGTGCATCCATTGTAATTTAATTAAATTTATAACTTGTTATTTAAAAATTAGCATAATCAACACTATTGTTATTCATCTAGGATAATCACAAATTTTATATTCAATATAATATTGGAAAAAATATTCTAATTTAGAACACTCTTCAATATTTATAGATCCTTGTTAATTTCATTATGAGTTGGAACATGCTATAACTTAAGGCTATGACAGATTTCTATTTCTTGATGTTACTCACGTTCATAATTAATCAAAGATGAAGTCTCACATATTTCTATTTCTATTTCTATTTCTTGATGTAAAAGAGCATGCTTATTTTATCCTAAATTAGTACGTGTGTTTCTTACAATCTTCATAACTACTTTTTATAAAAGATTAACATTGTTTAATATGAAAAAAAAAAATCTTATAAATATTTATCTTATATGCTTCTATACACCTCAAGAAAACATGTCACATAAGTTTATTAATAATTAATTGTCTAAACTATATTGTAATTTGATCACTTCCTTAATAGTCTTATTGATACCCAATACTCTATATTTATGTAATATTATATTTTAAATCATTGAGCTAATTCAATAAGATAATTATATTAACATTATGATTTAAATAGTTTAAAAAGTTTAAACATATTGGCACTATTACGAGCCGAACCCAACACATCAACGTCCTCTCTGTCAAAGTTCTCAATTCTTTTACCCACAACAACATCCTCAACAATAACATGGTTCTTATCAACAGGACTATCCTTACCTTTTCCAACGGAGACAAGGGTCTTCAACTTTTGAATAAAGTAGGAAATTTCCTCTGCAACAGCCTTCCTTTTCATCAACCTATCCACATCTGCTTTGCTAGTTCAACATATTGGCATATTAACATTATGATTTACTTCAACCACTACACGGAGGCGACTACAACCTATCATGGACTCAAAATGGCTCAAAGCAAAGGGTATAAGAAGGTCTGGGTGGAGGGTGATTATCTAAACATTATAAATAACTTGAAGAATGCTTCTCCTTCATCTTGGACTATTGAGGCCTTGGTTAGGGATTCCATTGAAATTATCAATTATTTTGATACTTGTTATATTTCCCATATTTTGAGAGAGGGAAATATGTTATCTAATTTCTTCGCTAACTTTGGTGTTAGAGAAAGAAAGCAGTGGGATTTAAATGACCCTATTCCTTATGAGGAAATGACTATTATTAACAATGAATGTTAATCTCATGTTGCTTTTGATCTTATTTTTTATTGAGTGGTGCATGTCCTTGATCACATGGCCTATTATTATGAATGGGGATGCTCAAGTTTTAAATATGAAGGATGAATTTCACATGGATCAGAGTTCTATTTCCTCTTTTCTCTTATGTCCTTTTGTTGGCTTCACACGGATTCTGGGTGATTTTCACCTTAGTTTCTAGAGTCTTTTGTTTTATAATTCTACTCTACGTGATATCTGTCTTATTTTCCTGAGGTTTCAATGTTGTGCTTGGCCTCTATTTGTTAAGTCTTCTATGATGGGTGGGGATAGAAACCGTGTCGAGACTAAGTCTTGTGATTCTATTAAGCTAAAGAAGGAGGTATGGAATATTTTAGAGAAGGGTGGGTTAACCCCATATATGGAGAAACTACATGGTAACAACCCCCAAGTCACTAATTTGGTTGCTCAAGGGTGGAATGAGAGAACCCTGGATTTGGGCAGAAGGAAAGTTGTGGTTGATGAAGATTTCATAACTCAAATTACTTGACTGGCTACACATGGTATGAAGGTACATTCAAAGACAAAAAATAATCGTAGGTTGTGATGCCTATCTTCTTCAAAGGGAATGAGGCTGTCAATTTGAAGACGGTGAAGAGTGGGGGTTATCAGAGGAGCTCCTTAAAAGCGTTGTGGGGGATATTGTGGAAGAGATTATGAGGTATGTCACCCTGGAAGGCAGGTATATGATGATTAACACTTATCATTTCCTTTTGCTTAACCATTTCAAGCATAAGAAAAGGATTTCCTTTCCTTACTATTTGTTGACATCGCTTGATTTGGGCATTAAGGATTATATGAAAAACCCCAAGAACCTTGTCCTACATGTGGGGTTAATTCTCCTGATCTATGAACACGTCAAAGCTCATGAGGTGCAAAAACCTTTTGTGTCCCCGAAGGAAGATATTACTAAACCCCGGGAGGGTTATGAGACAGTGTCAGAATAGGAAAGGGTTAGTAAGAAATTTAAGAAGAGGAGGCTTATTTTGAACAAAGAATCTGAGTCTAATAGGGTTGATGATGTTGATTATGTCCCAAACTCGTATGCCTCTTTGAGGAGGGCCCCAATTCCCCTATTCTGGGTAAGACTGGGAAAAGGAAGTTGGATGACAAAGAGGGCTATATGACTTGTAGTGAGGAGGTGGAAGTGAGTGTTCATTCTAAGGGGTTAAAGGACAAAAATGAACTTTATGGGGAAGCTTCCTCTCCTCCCCTAGTGACTAGGGAGGGTCTTCCTCTTTCCGTGGCTAGAGGTATCTTTGGTGAGGCTTCTTTGGGTGTTGATATTGGGATACAAAAGCATGGGAAGGAAAGGGTTGAGGGTGGAGGAAACACTGTGGGAACTAGTAAAGCAGATGTGGATAGGCTGATGAAAAGGAAGGTTGTTGTGGAGGAAATTCCCTACTCCATTCGAAAGTTGAAGATCCCTATCTCTGTTGGAAACTTGGTAAGGATAGTCCTGCTGATAAAGACCATGTTATTATTGAGGATGTTGTTGTGGGTAAAAGGATTGAGAACTTTGACAGAGAGAATGTTGATGTGTTGGGTTTGGCTCGTGATAGTGCCAATATGTTGTTTAAACTTTTTAAGTGGTTCTTCCATGAGATTAACAAGACAAATGTTAGAATTAAAGGTGTTGCTAGTGAAGTTGAGGATCCTTCTGTCCAAAGCCAAATTGAGGATCTGATAAAATCTCTTAATATTGTGGCTAATACTATTGCAGAGGAAACCATCAATTTGAAACAAAACTTGGAAGGAAGAATTTTATCCCTTGAGGATAGAATTGATAAAATATGGAATGTTGTGATGAAGAGTGGAGATGCCCCTAAGGTTTTGGCTATTTATGATTCTGCCAAGGTGATCTCCCCTATGAATACTATGAAAAAGAAAAAGGTTATCATGTTTGTTGATGATACTGCTGGTGCAGGTAAGCTGCTGGTGAGAAGGGAGGTGTTCAAGGTAGTGTTTTGACTGGTGAGGTAAAAACTAGTGGGTCAGGGGTCAGAACTAGAAACAGATTGAAAGCTCAGGGCAAGGCCTCTAATTTAGAGGTCTCTGATACTGTGGATAATGTGCAGAAGATGGCTGCTAGCAAAATGGAGGTTGTTGATATTCTAAACAATATGTAGTGGTTTTGGCGAGGTGCCTTCTTTTTGTCTATTTTTTTGTTGTTTGTTCATTGTCGTTGGGTTGATTGTTGCATACTGTTGTTTTCTTTTTTAATCAACTGTTTTACTTTGTAAAGGGTTTCAGGACCCTTCAAAACCCATTTTTTACCTCCAATCAAAACATTATGATTCACTTTTGCTTATATCACCTAGTTCTAGTGATACTACAATTTAAAGATCTATTGATTATTCTATAGACTAAAAACTTAATATACATGAGTATTTTATAATATTTTGATTTAATGATTTAGCATAATTATTTACAAAAGAAAATAAAAATTGAATGTATAAATCATATAAATTTAGGGTCATAATTTTTTCTTATTTAATAAAATTTAAAGTGTAATTATGTTTTTAATATTAAGATTTGTATTAAGAGAAACATTTTAATTTGTAAGTTTTTTTAAAAGTTATTAATATTTAAAATAATTGTTATAAGAAGTTGTACTTTAATTCAAATTTTGATTAACATTAATAATTAATAATTTTTTATAGTTTGTTATTAAATTGTTTATCTTAATTTTATAAGATCTTTTGTTATGAGTATCTAAAAAGAGTTGTTTTAAGAAATTGTATCATGATTTAAATCTTGATTAACTTTAATGATTAGTAATCTTTTATACTTTATTATAATTAGATTGTTTGTACAATTGCAACATTAATTATAATTTTTAGTCTAAATAAAAAATCTAAGAAGATCTATTAATAATTAATCATCCAAACTATATTCTAATCATCATTCACTTGATATTTGTATACCCAATACTCTCTCTTTATTATGTAATATTGTATTTTTCATTCATTTCTATCTCAATCATAAAATTCCAATAATTATATTAATATTAAGATTTAAATTTTCTTATATCACTAAGTTCTAGTGACTCTTAATTTTATTTTAAGAATTTCAAAGATTTTGATCATTCTATAGACTAAAAACCTAGTATATGTTAAATGACATTGTATTGTATTTCAATATTTTGATTTTATGATTTAATATAATTATTTATAAATAAAAATTAAAAATTGAATGTATAAATTATATAAATTTGGAATCATAAATTTATTTTTATCTAATAAAATTTGAAGTATATTTATGTTTATTAAGATTTGTTATATATATATAAAAGTTTATAAGATTTTTTTCAATTATGAGTATTTAAAAGAGTTGTTATAAGAATTGTATTTTGATTCAATTTTTTATTAATATTATTAATTAATAATATTTTACATTTTGTTATTAGATTATTTATCTTAGGGGTGGTGGGTCTAGTTCTATTGATTAAAGTATCATGTTGCAAGCAAGAGCTCATGAGGTTAGTCTCTCCACCATCTCCCATGAAAAAAGTTTACTACACTTTTGCAGTCTTAAAAAAAAGATTCTTTATCTTAATTTTATAAGTTTTTTTTGTTATGAATATTTAAAAAGTATTGTTTTAAGAATTTGTACTATGATTTAAATTTTGATCAACTTTAATTAATAATATTTTATATTTTATTATGAGATTTTTTCTATAATTACAAGATTAATGATAATTTTTAGACTAAACAAAAAGTTCATAAAGATAAGGATCATAATTTTAAAGTAATTTTGATAGATTAAATGTTCCTACTCATAACAGTTCAACAAAAGAATAACTTTTACATTAAATGCATATTTCCCTATAAAAATTTTATTTTTTTAATTTAAAATATACTTTAACAATATTTATTAAAATACACATACTTTAAAAAATGTTTTCTAAATAATATTATAAAAACAAGTAAAAGTATAAATAAAATGTGTTAAGTTTAGTAGAAATATTTTTAAAAATATTTATGCTCTTATACTTCTAAAACTATTTGTATATTTAAAAAATGTTAATAATTTATTTTTAATTAATTTATAATATTTTATTAAATTATAAAAAATATTTAAAATATTTTATCAATTTAAAGAAAAAACTCCATTTACAAGTAGTTAAAATTTTATTAAAAAAATGTCTTTAGTAAGTTATATGAAATAATTTAAGCATAATCTAAAATATGTAGAATATTATATAAGTTAAAATATTATGTGAATTTTTTATATTGGATTAAATATATAAATACCCATGATATATAACAATATCATCAAGAATCAATAGATTAAGTTTATAGAAAATTTATGAAATAATTTAGGTAAAATATTATATCTGTTGAAATATTATGTAATTTTTTTTATATGGGATTAAGTATAAAAATACAAAGTATAAGTAGATTAGTTGTATAGCTAGTGATATGAAATAGCTTAAGCGTATTCCAAAACATATAGAATATTATATAAGTTGAAATATTATGTGAATATTTTATATTGAATTAAGTATAAAAATATAGTTAGATTAGTTGCATAACAAGTGATATGAAAAAAATAAACATAATTTTAAATCAAGTAAAATATTATTTGAATTTTTTATATCGAAATATGTATAAAATTAAGAAGAATATAAAAGAGTATCGTCAAGAACGGGTAGATTAGTTGTATAGCAAGTGATATGAAGAACTTAAGGATAATCTAAAACAAGTAAGATATTATGTAAAAAAATCATAATGGATTAAATATAAAATACAAAGAATATATGAGAGAATCATAAGAATCAGTCGTTAGTTGTACAATCAAATCATTGCAATTCATACAAGTACTATCAAATGAGAAGCTGCCACTTCAACCTTATATTAAGAATAACAGTATATAAATCAGAAAATATTGTTAAACAACAATATACAATTTCAATAAAACATAACTGATATAAACTATTTTGTAGATAACGCTAGATATCTATAACTGATATAGACAACTATACAATTGAATCTTGATATTAATCACATAATCTACGACTAACATAATTATAAACCACTACACAGTTGAATCATGATATTAATCCTGATATAAACAAATGATAAAAGAAAAAGAAAAGAAAGGAATAAAGGGTGAAGACAAAGAGATAAGAAAAAAAGTAAAGCTATAAAAGAAAAAGAGAGAATGGGATAAGAAAAAGTAGTGCGTTTAGTTTACACAGATCTGAAAATGGAGGGAAAACCACCACAGGTCGTGATTACAACCAGGATTTTCCACTCATCACTGGAATTTGCTGAAAAAGGACTTATCAATCTGAGGTGACTCCGCACGGATTATCCACATGCTTGGTGATAGGGAAAAGATTTGACTTTGACTATAAAATAAAACAAGAATCTTCCCTGTTCATTTGGTGGAATCACACTCAGGTCTTGAAATGACCTCTAAAATTTGAAGAGCAATTAATAATACCAAAATTTGACGTCTCCACAGCACTAAATATTAAAATTCTGTGGGGGAATGCACAGAACCCGCGTAAAAAGCAGATCACCTTTGGAGACCACAAATATTCGCCGTTGTAAGTAATCCCTTTGCATGATATTAAAAGAAATTGTAAGTCAACAAAAGATTAAAGTGATAAGCAAAAAAAAAAATTCGTACACAAGAGTGCATTAATCATGGCTCTACTGTAATATTGTGGCGAATAAATTGTAGTATGGTGACCGTTGAAGGTGGGGGTGGGGAAGGCAAGAGGAGCTTTGAAGTACTATAAATGCACATGCCTACTTACAGCTCTTCAGCGTACTAACTGCTTTAAGTGAAGCCAGTCAAGCTTTTAAGGCGATCTGGTTGAGCTTGCTTGGGGTATATTTGCTGTTTACAGAAGAAAATTTTGTCTTTATTTTGTTTTTCTGGCTGAAAGGAGAGAAAAAATGGAGCGTTTGGGACTGTTATTGTTGTCAGTAATCGTCGTCGGTGTTAAAGTTGCTGCCAATTCTGAAGGTGGCTTGCCTTTGGCTTTTTAAATTTACTTCTTTTTTGCCTTAAATCTGTTTGGTCGCTTAACAGATTTTTGTTTTTGCCTTTGGTTTTTTCAATTTACATCTGTTTTACGTTAAATCTGCCTGGTCGCTTAACGGATTTGTCCTTTGGGAGGTTGCAGGTGACGCTTTGTACGCTTTGCGCAGAAATTTGAACGATCCGTTGAATGTTTTGCAAAGCTGGGATCCAACCCTGGTAAATCCATGTACGTGGTTTCATGTAACTTGCGATCGACAGAACCGCGTGACACGGCTGTAAGCTTCATGGAAACTCTTAATTTCTTTCTTTTATTTTGCCCTAAAGTATCAGATATGAAATTTGTGGTGTTAAAGCTTAAGCTTTGGTGTGTTATTGTTGACAATGCAGGGACCTAGGAAACGCTAGGTTATCTGGAACTTTGGTTGGTGATCTTGGCAAGCTCACTAGTCTTCAATACCTGTAAGCCTCTCCAACTAGCTTAAGAGCTGCCCCTGTTGTGGTGTTGCTTCAAACCCTAGGTTTCACTTTTTTATTTTTAACGGGCTTCTAGTTTTCACCCTCCATGAGGTTTGTTCCAAGCAACTCTGGAAAAAGATTCTGTTGCCTTTCTTCATTTTTGGTTCGTGTTTTCTTTGTTAGTTTTGTGGATGGATGGATGCCTTACCCTGCACCATCCAGAGATGGGGGACAACAAAGAAGAAAATAATTTATCTGCATTAGAACCGGAATATTCCAAGCGATGTTCCTCAGATTGGATGCCGTCTGACTGTGTCAGAAGTAATGGATGGTCATGGATTTGATTTAGAGTACGATAAAAAAATTGGTATTTTAGCTTTTGTTTTTTCTCCGTGCAAAGTACTGCTTAATCTTTCAAGCATGGAGAATATTGCTCAGCTTTTTCTCTCAGGCCTGCAACATGCCCATTTTTTTCATCCACCAGACGGTTGGTAGGTAGGCGAGTTGAGTAGGGTTGAAACTGCTTGTAACACAATCTATCGGTTAATTGTGTACTTCCATTTATGAATATAGCAAGCCAGGCAAATAGTCTAGTTTTTTCACGTGATTTCTTTCAATTTTTACAGAGAAACCCTAGTGACCAACATATAAATACTTTGTGTATTTAAGAGGCCGTGATAATTGCCACTGTACGGTTTTCTTGTTCGTTTCTGTCACTTTTTTGCTACAGTGTGCATGCTTTTGTATTTAAGAGGCCGTGTCAATTTGCCACTGTACTGTTTTCCTGGTTGATTCTGTCACTGATATGCTACACTGTATTTTTTCTTTTTTAATGAATTTTTTTCCTGGCTGTTTGACTCGCCCCGGTGGGTCTATGTTGCTTTGAAATTGTGAACATCTACATAATCAGAGACTATTATTCGCTGCTGATATGGGGATTGGTGTCTTGGGTTTCTGTTTAAAACAATAAATATGTAAAGTGAGGATACGATAAACCTGACATCTAGTTCTGAAATAGATTTTCGTGAGTTCGCTTTTGTTAAAGTAAACACGAGAATAATTTTTTGCTCAGTTCATTATTACTATGAGCGGCTGTGGTTTATTGGATGCCGCTGTGTCTATGCAGAGAGCTTTACAAGAACGATATTAGGGGTGAGATTCCCAAGGAGCTCGGCAACTTGAAAAATCTTATAAGCCTGGATCTATACCAGAATAATCTCACAGGAAAGATTCCGGCATCTCTCGGAGACCTCAAGTCGCTAAGATTTCTGTAAGTTTTCATCTATTTGGGAGATATGGAAAATATTTTGTTTTTAATACATTGTTTTGTTATTTTAGGCTATATATGTTTTGATAATAGGGAAAATAGTTGTATATTTAATTTTTTTGGTCTATTAAATTAGAATGAAAGTGTATTTGACTGCCATAAATCTTTTTATGGATATTTCAGATCACATTTTATTATTTATTGATAGAAAATAAAAAGCTTCATTTTTCTTCTCTTGTTTATTATTTCATTGAGTTTGGTTCAAAATATTGATAAAAAAGCTTCTATGATCAAATCTAAAAATGCTTAACACATTTTTTTTAAGAAATTATTTAGTATTTGGAATATGTTTATTTGTTATTTTAAGACTTAGAATTAATGTTTTTTACAATATTTGTAATTAGTAATATGAATAATATTATTTTCTAGTTCATGTTAGCTGGAAAATGGAAAATGGAAAATATAACATTTGTTTGGTATTATTTATTACTTTTCTAGTTCTTGAAGATGAATAAGATTTTGAGTTAAATCCTAAAGAAAAGTAAGAGTAAGTTTACATTTAGTTCATGAAAATAAGGAATAGCCTTTTAACTTAAATCATAAAGAAAAGTAAGGGTAGGTTTAGATTTAGTCCATGAAGATAAGGAATAGTGTTTGTAGATCTAATCCTGCAAATTTATTTTGGATCACACATTCAGTGATCTATTTTTAAATTAAAAAAATACATAAATTGTCTATTATTAATTTATTTTAAATAAGAGAATTTATAAATTTAGTTGATAAAGATAAGTAAAGAGTATTCTTAAATTTAATTTTACAAATTTGTTTTGTGTTAAAATTTGAGATCCTAAAATCATAAATTCAGTGATCTCTTTTTAAAATGAAAAAGAAACATATTTTTAATAATTTTTTCTTATTATTTTGAACAAATTAAATTGTTTGTTGTAAATTGATTATTTTTGAAGAATATTATACCAATTTTTATTCATTATTTGTTACTTAAAACATGAAAATCATTATTTCGTACTGCCTTTTTTTTTCCTTTCTGTTTTTTATTTCTTTTTATTTTTCTTTGTTTATAGATCTTTCTATCATCTTCACTCCCCTACCCTTTAAAAAAAAAAAATCTATAATCTAATACATATCTAGAAAGCAATTCTCTTCTCTTATCTTACTCTCCTGATGATAGATCATGAAGTTTAACGTTGAAAGAGAAAAAAACTTACACAGTCAAATACTGATTTCTTGCAATAACATTATGAACTTTGAAAATTATATGTCTACTATCTACCTTCTGATTAAACACTCTTGTATAATTTCATTAACGGTAAAAAAATCCATATAACTATTATTTTTATGCATTAACGTATCTTATTTGTTATTTATAACGTACAAATTTTTATTTCTTAACAAAAAAATATACTATTTCGATTTTCTACACATTCTTTGTTATTTAAGACATAGAAAACACTATTTTCTGTGAAGTAACTTATTGTTATTTGGGACATAGGAAAAGCTGTTTTCTTGACATGACATGACAAAGCTGTTTATTTTCCTCATCTAAGAGAGGCGATACAGTGCCTGTTTACCTAATACATCATCTGTTTGACATGAAGAAAATGTTTCGAAATGTGCAGGCGTCTTAATGGTAACAAACTGACGGGCCGGATTCCACGAAGACTCACTAACTTGAGCAGCCTTAAAATATTGTACGTTGGACAAAGCATCTCGTCATTGTTAAAAAAATCTTTTGCAGTCGCTTCTTCTTTTATCATTGACAATAATAACATACTGTATGTGCAGGGATGTATCTGACAATGATCTATGCGGCACTATTCCTGTTTCTGGAGCTTTTTCTAAATTCTCCCAGAAGAGGTGGGGTTGTCAGTCTTCATAGGAAACTTTTTCTTTTCTTTTTTCTTATGTGTTTTTTTCCTCTGAATGCTGATCCGTTTTGTATGTGTACAATACAGTTTTGAGAACAACCAACGGCTGAATGGGCCAGAGTTAATAGGGTCGGTTGTCTACAATTTGGGTTGCAGCTATCCCTAGCAACAAACACCCTCGGAATGATTTATAACATAATTCTAAACTATTGTAAGTTTAGTCTCCAGCTTTACAAAATCTGGAATGGTTTATAACATAATCTAAACTTTTGTAAGTTTAGTCGTCCAGCTTTAAAAGATCTCCTTATCCAAAAAGGATACAGCTGAAGTGAGAGCAACCCAAGTTGTATTGTATATATTTTTGTTTCAATGGAAACGTAATTTCTACTACTTTTGAAATATTCAATCATCAAATATTTTGTAGCATGAGCTAAAATGTAAAGCTTTTACCGTTCATAAATTCCATATGCTAATCCATTTCATCATGATCGACTAAAGTGGTTTGGATATTTGACAGTCTATTTTACGATTAAATTATCATATAAATATTTATTGATGGTTTTCTATTATAAATTATCTTATATATTTATATAAAAAAATTAAAAATGAGTTATAAGTATCTTGTTTATAAAATAAATAAATATTGTTTGAAAGTTCTTAAGATTTGTATAAATAAAGATGGTTTCAAGTGTCAGCACAAACTACTAACAAACAATTACAAATTGAATAGTGCTTTAAAACATCAAAGATTATATAATACATAAGGATGGGATAAAGTATTTACACTTCTTAAATGAACAAATATAAATTTTAACAAAAGCTTGAAAACATCAAGGTTTTTGGCATCTTCAACACCAAAATATTGTACTAATGAAGAGAAAAAGTGCTTACAAATTTCAAATTTGCAATAGGAATAAAGATGGGGTAAAGCACTCAACTCACAATTGTACAAATAATAAATTCTAAAATTTAAAGAACAAATTCTAACAATGTTTGACAAACACTCAAAATTGTAAATTGTACAAATAATAAATTCTAGATTTTAAAGAACAAATTCTAAATTGTACAAATAATAAATTCTAGATTTTAAAGAACAAGTTCTAACAATGTTTTAAACACTCAAAATTGTTTAAATACAAAAGAATGTGAAACATATACAAATTTTAAGAATATTCAAATATATGAAGATTGTCTAAATACGAATGGGATAAAGCACTTTACAAATTTTAAATGAGTGCTTACAATTTTTAGAATAAATTTTAGGAGTACTCAAAATTGTACAAATATAATAGAATAAACATTTACAAATTCTAAAAGTGTTAAAATGCAATATAATAAACATTTACAAATATTAGAAGTGTTAAAATGTATTTATAAATTTCAACTTTTATTTAGTATGATTAAAAATGAGATAAAGCACTCACAAATTTTAAATGAGTAATAACAAATTTTTGTAAACTCTCAAAATTGTACAAATATAAAAAGAATGAAACATTTACAAATTTCAAGAGTATTCAAATACATGAGCAATGCATAAATAAAAATGAGATAAAACACTTTAAAAAATTTAAATGAGTGCTTAGTGCTTAAGAATTTTAAAAATGTTATATAAGATAAACATTTACAAATTATATGAATGAACATTCAAAATTGTACAAATATAGAAGAATAAACATTAAATTATATAAAAATATATAAGTCTCAATTAAAGTTCAATCAGTCTTCTTCTAAGGTCTCAAAACATCACCTCAAAATTAATATATCAGAGCCAATTAATTCCCTTTCTAACTCCTCATACATCTCAATTTTTGTCAAAGCTTCCCATAACTCTTGCCAATCTTAGTCTAACACATGTTTTAGATTGTATTAATTATGACATCTAGAGATGCCTGGTTGCCAATCTTAGTCTACTTATTGGATTTTTCCCACAGTCCATGCCTAATTTTAGGTGCTTTTGTTAGGATTAGCATTTTGAAACACAAATACAGGTAGCTTAAGTTCTTAGAGATTACAATATTGGAGATTTTTCATATTATCTTGAGAAATAAACTTCTTTAATATTGTTTTACTTTTGTCAATAGATGTAGTACATATCAGAAACAGTGCTCCTGTAAATTTTTCTTTCAAAATCCTCCTTTTGTTAATACCATGATATGATTCCATGCATGCGGAGGGAGGACATTTATGCCTTCATCATTGCATTTACCAGGCACAAAGTTATGTGCGTGTAGAATTGAAAACCCACACGTGTCTGCAACACAATCAGGAATTATTGTGTTTGTAAACATGGGTTTTCCTTGGATTGCATGATATGTGGGCTCCAAAGGAATCCCCATGGCCTTGTCTGGTCTATGCAATTTGATGTTTACAGCCAGAAAGAAATTGTCACAGAAGACATACAGGTCTTCTACTTTTTGGTGGAGGTGGAGATGTGTTATATGTATTTCATTGTGTGATCATAAGTAGCATATTTTGTAATGAATCCTTGACATGGTCCCTAGGATTCGTACCTTCTCATAATATAGGTCTTTGATTTTCTGGTTTTAGATGCATTGATGAAGCATCCATGGAATTGGGAATGCTATGATTATCCTAATAGTTGAGTAAACATAACCCAAAAAAAAAACATCCCTTTTAAATTTAGGTTGTTTTAATTTAGAATCTAATATAATTTTAGACCATAATAAAATATCAATTATGTTTTTAGATTTTAAATTAAAGAGAGAAGAAGTTGTGTGTAGAATAAAAATGAGAAGATAAGTTGTAGAAGGTTTAGTCATTTGTTAAGGTTGGTGTTGTTTTGTTTTGATTTTATTTTAGATTATCTTAGATTAGAAGTTCTTATCAGGAGTTTAAATTGGATTTTCAATATCTTCTTTGTTTGATGTTTTTGTATTAGCAAAATGTGATTACACATTGTTTTGCTCCTTTTGACATAATAGCATTTATGGTTGTGTGTTTGGCCTATGTAATTTTTTTCAATTTGTGATACCTAAGAAATGGTGGTGTTGTAGACACCTTTGAGACACCTTTGGGGACATGCCTTGAGGTAATTGAATAATATGACTTCCTCAATTAGGATCAAGCCCCATAAAAGATTTGAGAGATTCGATAATAGTTGCCCTTGGGAAATGTGTAGAGTATTTAATGACTGATACAATTGTGTAGGTGTAGGTGTAACTATGCACTAATGGATTTTATTGTGTTGTCTTATGCTTATTCATGTTGTTGTTTGTTGTATTACTTTCATGTGTTTTCTTATGTTTATGCAATTATCATTGTTTTTAATGAACAATTATGATTCGTTCACGGATGGATGGTCTAATGAAAGATTATTTATCCATGTAGCATAGATATAAAATAAATAAATTAATAATGGATAGAATTAACAATAGTCTATAGATGTAAGGGTTACACATTAGAAGCTTGTTTCTTTAAAAAATAATTACAAGAAAGAATAACAAGATATAGTGCATAGTACCAAAATGACAACAAATGACAATTGATTTCAAAAGATTGAATATATATAAAGATAATTACAATAACAAGGTATATGACAATATCCTTGATCCTTCTTTGATGCTTCCAACTTTAGCTCTAATCTTCAATTTGCTCCCCTTGATGTTGCTTTTAATTGATTTGCCACCTTTTTATAGTGAAACTTTGATTTAGTAAGGCAACATTGACCAAAAAAAGTAGTGCAATACTTTATGCACATGGTATAAAGATTGCAAATCCATTATTAAATGATTTATTTTGTAATTTTTTCTTGAAATTAGATGCCTAATTATAAAATGTGTAAAGAACCTATATTTAATAAGTGTGGCAACATATAACATCATTCGTAGTTTTAATTATACAAAAGGGTCAAAATTGCAACCCTCATAATTGGCTAGTCTTTCATTGTTGCCACCTTTCTTATGCAATGGTCAATTTGGCTTGTTGTTCTTATCATTGTGTCATTGCAACACGTGTGCACATTGTCATGCAAGCACAACATGTCATTGTTGCATTATTGGTGTTGTTTCAAAAAAAAAATTGTTCCATCATGTTTTGTTCTAAGCGTGTCAGCTCAGGGCATTACAACTTACACATGAAAGTGATAAGCTCCCAAGGCTAGAGTCATCTCTAGACCTAGACGTAAACTTTGAGGGTTCTTTCTTGGTGACCCTGCCTACATATCCCCTTGTAGGAAATTAGAGGCTTCATAGTTCATACACCCATAATAGAGAGATTTCATCCTTTTCTCTTGTATGAGATCTTTGATATCACTTTTAATGCATGACTATTCATTACGTGTAAGTTATTAACTTAGTCCAATTACAATAAAATGATAACAATTTTCCATCAAGTGTTGGTTCCATACCAAGCATTAGTGTACAACACACAAATTCACATAAGGGTCATATTATTTCATAATCCAAATATCACACAGAGTGACTAACTCAAGCATACATCACATATACACAAAGTGACTAGCTCGTACACATTACAAGTACAACAATGATTGTCTCATATGCACATCACAAATACAATGGTGATTAACTCATATGTACATCACAAGTGCAATAGTGACTAGTTCATACACACATCACAAGTATAGTAGTGACTAACATATAAACAATGAGCGATTGACGCATCCACAATGAATGACTACCACCCGCCCATAGTGCATCCCAAATAGGAAAGGAACATTGGTGCATTACACACTACACCATGGTTCCATCCTTTTTCCTAGTATTTTACACTAGTCATGATGATGGCAAGCATCACATACTACTTGTGACACCATTAGATGACTAGGAAGAGGATTCATTGTATCTACACTATATTGGGGGTCCATCCTCCATCCCAAGGGTCATATGAGCACAAGTGAGATTTCTACAAGTAGTGAACCTATCTAGCTCAATGGATTCCAACTCCAATTGTCTATAGGCCACAACTAATAAGTCTATCTAGCTAGGAAGAAGTAGCTTCCGACATATACCACCTTGTGACCTTAATGATATTGCCAACTATGTTCTTTACAACTAGGGTGGCACTTGGCATCAATCACCCTCATGCAATATGTGACTACCAATGAACCCTCATGATACAACGATTAGCTTTGGTTACTATTACTTGCATGGTAAGGTAACTACCTATGCAACCAGTCATGTATCATAACTAGGGTAGCCCTTGGTAACCTCCACATCCATGAACCAAGTAAATATCAACTAATCCCTTGCAGCAACCCAAAAATCAATCATTGGCATGATCCAATAAATGCCTATCACTGCTAAAATATCTTGGAGGTTCGCACTTGTGGGGATCATAACATGATTCACAATACTAGTCAAGTGGACTTAGATAAGTATATCCCAATTTTAATTGAATTAGGAGCCTATACATAGAGTCTTATAGGTTTTGATTTGAATTTCACAAACATATAAGAATCACTTTGAACCAACATGAGATGACATCCAAGGAATTTTTTAGTGGTGAATCTTCGTCAATTGGCAAATAGTACATATCGGCCAAGTTGAAATTGGAAAATAAATTGCAACCAACACTAGCCAAATCACTGGATTTTATGAATTATTGATCCAGTGCATTTCCATTTTTCATCAATTTATTTTATGAGTTATATGTAATTAATAGTTTTGTCATAAAAAACTACGCATTTCAAATAGACTAATTAATATTTTCTCCTAGAATCTCAAAAGCATGTATGAAATCACCCACATATTCACCAATAGTATTAAAACAACATTGTGTATCAAGACACATTTCTCCAAAATAATTAAATGTTCACTACATGTGAGGGCCCATTTCACCTATAACATTAAAAAAAAATTACATTTGAGGGACATCTTTCACCAATTACATTAAAAAATAATTGTGTATGAGGACCCATTTTGCCAATACTATGATAACACCATGCTAATCATAGGGCCATAATCACCTTGAAAATTACGACTTGTGTGTTCCATCAAGGTTCGATTCACCCAATTAAATGTATTGTTGTATAATCACGCGAGATTCACCAATTTTTTACTATACCATTTAAAGACCCTGTGGAATTCACCAAATATGGATTGATATAAATACAATTGAAACTCTAATTTATTCTTATAGATTTTGTTTAGTTTTGAACTTGTGAGCTCTCGATTTGGAAGTTGGACATGGAACCTTGATCATATGCAAGTTACAAACTTACAACTATATGTATTCTTGCATTAACGAATAGTGAGTCGGTGAAAATCTAAAGGTAATTGATCATTTCTTGAATCTTCATAGTGTTATAAGATTTTTTGTCTCTTTTCCATTCTTTCTTCAATCTTAAAAAATTGATCTTGAGTAGGCAATGGGATATATATTGTATATCCTTAAACAAGAAGACATTTTTCCAACTTTATTTTTTGAGAGGTCAAGATTTCGAGTAGCAAATGCAACAAGAGTAAGACTCCTCAGGGTGGTGAAGGGAGGCCATCAAAATTCCCAAAATGTAGAGTTACCATAAAGTCTTACTTTGGCAATTTTTTTGATCCATCAGATCAAGATGGAACTACATCATCAACTCTTGCACCAAATATTAATGAAGAAACCATTGGCAATACCTCACAAGAATATCAGAATGAGTTAATTGAGTCAGATGAGGATGACAATATCATAGAAGATGTTCCAAAGGATATCCAGCTTAGCTAGAATGAGTTAATTGACTTGGATGAAAATATTGGCGTCGTAGATGATGTTGTTGCAAGGAAGAGGAAAAGAAAAGCCAAATTACAAACACGGCGCGAGTGAGATATGACAAGAAATTTTTAGATTGATTGGGTGTCAAAGTACCCATTCATTGAACAAATGGAGAATGCAAACAAAGATGAACCTCCAATAGAATGCAAGTGTAAGATTTGTAGTTGGAAATATAAAAGAGACAAGAAGTTGCATCTAAAGCTTGACACTATAGAAAAGCATATCGGTAAATTTTATGAAAAATAAATCATAAACAGAAAAGAAAAATTAGTAGTAAGATATAAATTAAAGGAAGAATGCCTTCATGTTAAGTATGCCTGGAATATGATGATCATGTGCAAAGAATGGTGAAGCTTGTTGCATGTAGAGATTCAATTAAAGCTCAATTTTGAAAGATAATGGTAGGAGCATAATTGGAAAAAATTGTTTAGATGAGTGTTGTTTTTCATATTTTATCCAAAGGGTGTCCTATGACAGACTACCCAAAATATTTTAATTTATTATCTTTTTTGAGTGTTCCTAACTTTCCTAGCACACATTGGTCAATAAACACTAGATGGGATTGGGAAAGTTGTCTTGCTAAGGTGGAAAAGCAAGATTTATAAGAGAAAATAAAAGAGTCAAACTTCATTGCATTATCTTTAGATGAAGTTATTGTGATAGATAATACTTCTTGGGTATGTATGCATGTGTTTAGTATACACCGACAAGTCCACCAACCTCATCTTCTATGTGTTCATAAAATGAAGGACAGTTCAACATCACAAAATCTATTTGAACTAGTTGTAGACACTTAAGAACGTCTTGAATGATATCACACACTCGAATCTAATATAGCACTGTTTCAGCCTAGAATCATCCTCTTTTCGGTTATTTGATTAAATTAACCTAGTTAATTAATCAAAGGCCTCATGTTCATCTATTAATATAATTAAACTAATTAGGTTAATTCACTCTCCATCATATTCACCTTCATCATGTCTAATCAAATAATACAAATTATTTAATTAGCCTTCTTATATCTTCTTATTTAATTAAATAAATCCTAGTTATTCTAATTATTTAATTAAATATCCTAATCCCACCCCTTGCATTAAATAAATTAAGTATTTAATGTTAAATCTTAAATTCCTCCAAAAGGGAATATTCCTATGGAATATCCCTCCCCTTTGCACATTAAAACTTTGTTTTAATTTGCTAAATGCTAATTTTCCTCATCCATTTGCATAAGAATATTTTATAAGAATATTCTCCCTTTTCACTCATTCAAAAAAGGGAATATTCTTCTTTGTAACAAAATTTTAACAAACTTCTTGAGAAATTTTTGAAAGTGTGCTTCTTTGCATGATTGTGAGCCCTTGATTAAAAATCAACTTGAATTCTCAACCCTTGATGGGAATCCATGATCCATACCTCCATCTTCTTTCCATCCTGACCATTGATTAATTCTTTCAATCTTGACCATTGATTTTTCTTTTCCTATTCTATAAATAGACTTTGCATCTATTGAATAGGGATCCATCTTTTGATAGAAAACTTATGTTGTTGAAACTCACACCCATTTGCACTTATGTTTTACATTTGATAAGCATTTTAGATTAATTTTCATGCATTGTTAGCTTAGCATCCATTAATGGCTTCCATGGTAACTTAGTTTGCATCCATTTAGAATATTTTGGAATCTAGGGTTTGCATCTTTGAATCTTGTGCACATTTAGAATAGGTTTACATACATTTACATCAAACATCTCAGCTTTTATCATGTTAATCTAGCTTTTATCATGTTTTTGTTCATCCTTTTCATCAATTTCCATTGATTTTAATTAATAAAATTGATTGGAAAGGCTCATATTATCCAAGGGATTGGGAAAGGGTATCTATTCCACATCAATGCGACACCACTCCCCTAATAGGATAAGATTCAATGGTTTAGAATAGATGTTTGTCAAGCTTTCGTGTTTTAGCATGTTATTTTTAATGGCTTCTTCATTTTTATTGATATTGAATATCTTATTGGGATTGATGCTTAGTGGATTAAATATGCCTCAAACTCGTATGGATCAAGTGTAGTTAACCTATACTATGTCATTGGTCACACTGTTTAAGAAATATTTGAATGAAATTGGAGGTATGGATGACTTGACAATTGCCAAAAATTTGGTGTGCCTAGGAGCTGATGGAGCTATAGTAATGCAAGGTCACAGGAGCAATCTTTGCATAAAGTTACAAACTACTTGTTCACCATACATGATTTGCATTCATTGTGTGGCCCACATAACCAATTTAGCATTTAAAATTGTAAGCAAGTTCTGTACAATATCAAAAGTTGAAAATCTAGTCCACGAGCTCTACACATACTTCTACTGAAGTCCCAAACATTTTGTGGAATTTTAAAATTTTGTTGAGGGAATAACAAGAGGAAACAAGCTTCTTAAGGATGTTGATACTAGATGGATCTCCTTGCATGGACCAACACAACAAGTTTTTTCAAAATATCAATCCTTGATTGGAGTAATGTACGAACATCGTAACATAGTAGACAAAGCTCATGACCTCTTACATAGGTTAAGTGATATAGAGAAACTCTTAACTTTAGTTGGTCTTCTCTCCATGCTAGATAAAATGAGCAATCTTGTGAAGAAATCCCAAGACATAACTATGTATATCTATGAATATACTAAACTACGTAGATGACATGCATGACCCTCGATAATCTATATATAAATCTAATAGATTATCCATTTCAAAGTCTAAATTTTGTAAGCTGGTAGTTAATTACATATTTTAATAATCCTAAAAATTATTTACAATTTGATGAAAGCAAGCAATTATGTGTCTTTTTGCATGGATTTGAGATACCAATGCATTATTGTACAACGGTTAGACACTCTATTAGGGAAGTACTTATTACAAAGGAAGATTTTAACAACATTGTTAAATCTATAAGTGGTAATTTAAAATCTATTGCAAGATCTCTTTCCTTAGAGGTTTATTAACGATTCCTTGAGAAGAAATACTTGAAGCCATGTCTATTGTGTATCCTCAATTTTGGATGCCAGGCAACCGTCAAAACCCAAACTATTTTCATAAAAAATTAATTACCTTGATTAAACACTTTTTGAAAAGTTTAGAATACAATAGATAGAAAATAGGAGGAATTATAACTGAAATTAAGCCTAGAGAACAAGCTCAAAATTTTGTAGTAAGTATGATTGACTAGGTTGACTCCATGGAGAAACCCATGGAAGTGGGATCAATAACAAGGGTTTGGACAACCTTTGGTTAGAGTAAAATATTGTGTGATTCGTTATCAGAATATTTCAAACTTGCTGATTTATGTCAAACAATGATATCGGGGTCGGTGGAAGATGAGAGAGTTTTCAGTGCATTGGGGTTTTCTAAATCAAAGATAAGATAAAAACTAGACAAGAATTTGGAAAATTGCTTGAGTATGTTTACAACTAGGTACAATGTCAAAAAATTTCCTTTTGAAAGGGAACTCAAAGTTTGGAAGTCCAAAAAAAGAGGGTTGTGCAACACTTCAAACATTAGTGGCAGTGGCACAAATGATAGTGACACAATGAATGTTGAAATTAAGATATAGTTAAGCAGGCGTACACAGAGCAAAGAAAATGAAGACCAAACTCATAGTTAAGATGACTCCCAATCTCATTTTCAGGGTAAGGACCAAGATGTGATTTGGCAAATGGAAGTGATTTAGCAGTTTTTAGGTATTTATACTACATTTCATGAATCATATTCCAAACTGTAGTTGATATTTTCTATTGTATTCCATGAAATTGTGAATCAGATTGAATAAATTAGCATATTATTAATAATCATATTTTAATTATCATACTAATAAGTTTTACTTGTAACTAGTGATTCATCATTCAACTCAATGCTTAATAACATATTAACAACAATAGTGAATTGGTGTTTCCAACTGATTATATGGATTTTCCTAAAGGTTAGCCACACATTATAATTGGGGAACTTAGGTCAATTGCCAATGAATGAGAGACAAATTTTATACTTTTCTCCCCTACATTTTGAGCTCTACAAAACCTAAGAGGGTGGTCCTATAACATCATTCAATCATATAACAGTTTTCTTGACCATGATGCCTTTGATAATGGATTTCTTTATGTTGGTATTTGAGAAGGTGGTGTAATTAGATAAATCACCCTAGGGCCTCCTATATGCTTAATGTTTCCTTGCTAGCATGGATTTGTGCATGAAACATACTGCAGTAAAGTAAAATTTTGATTTTTGATTTGATATGTTTTTCTACATCAATCTTCAAAATTTATGAATTATTTTGATTAGTGTCTTATCCGCAAGAGATAAAATGAAATATACTCCTACAATAGACCAAATCATGGCTTCTTATAACCTCACTGCCTTATAATGAGAAACCAAGAAAAGAACAACACTTATCACACTACTTATAAATCCCTACTGCATTCACACAATCTTTGATGAATAACTAAAAGCAATATTAATTCATTCCTTGAACAGAAGCTAACAGTTCAACATCCATAACACATGATGTGATATGAGAACTTATAAATAACCCTTGATTATTTTGAGTCAAAAGATAGTGAATACAATACTAGAGAGAAAGATAGGTCGATATTCAAAATTAAAGAAATACACTGAGTATTTGAGTCATCTATTGTTATTACAAAGAAAAATTACAACATTTCCTATATGTGCTATCAAATAGCTCAAACTGTGCAAAAAGAGCTTACAAAGATGAAAGATCAAAAAAGCATAACCCTTTGAATGAGGCTTGAAATTCCCTTTTATAACATAAGAGAAGCAACAAGCAAAGAACCTCATCCACTGCCTCGATACACAAAAGACAAAATTCTAAATGGTGGCATTAAAACCACCAGTCAGAGACCACATATACAAATGTGTAGGAAGCTGGTGGAAATTATTTAGTGCATCCATAAGAGCATTGGTGTTGAGTTCTCCAAGGAAATCTTTGTAGTCTAGAAGGATTCTTCTGACATTTGGTTGACAAACACATACTACAATTACACCTAGTTAGTGAGATCTGATTGAAACGAAAATCAAATCTCTCAACTCGCCCTTTGTCAACCACCTTTACTAGCTCTGTGCAGACCTACCATAATAAACACTGACTGATCTTGAAATGAATTCTTTTTGAAAAAATCTCCAAGATTTACTTGGCACCATGTCTAGTTAAGACCTTTATGACAACCAAAATCTAAATTAGGAGGCATAGGAATAAATACATGGAACAACTAACTGGTCGGGTAAACAATTATACTTTTCATTCCATGCCTTAAACATACTCTTAGAAGGTAGTCATTAGCTAAGAGCACATTCACATTCTAAAAAATATTGATGATACTTGGCATCAAGTATTGCAATGACCTCTCTATAGAAAATTTCTATATTATGATCTGCATTGACCAACTTGTTTGAATATGAATTAAGTTCATTCATATCAACTTTTTTGTCTTTGCAAATCACAAGGAGAAGTGTGGGGATTACAATACTGAAACTATCCTTCCACTTTCCCAAGTTTTTTAACTCCCCATTATCTTCTAACAAGTAGGGTACAACCCTGTTATCAATATTTAAAAAATAGGCCAGCTTTTCTTGTGCAACCTCAATTACACCTTCCATATACCCTTGCACATTTTGTACCATCTTGACAATAGTAAAGGTAAGAAGGATATCAGGTGGGGCACCAGATGTGTTTGCAGGTCCCTTATACATACCTTCCAAAGATGTAAATCTAGGATTCCATTTATCAAATATACACTTGAGCCGATCTTGATCCCCATTTACTATGACAATGACACCTCTCAAATTCACATATGACTCACAAGTAGTTTCCAACCTTCTTAAGATTTTAAACAGCTCGTGTTCCAAGATGCATGTTGCTATGCATACATTCTCCTTTTGTTGAATCTCTTCATCATTTTTCAAATGCTCTTCCAACATTTGAATCTTTTCCTTAAGTCTTCATTCTCAATCATCACATGAGTAGGGGGGACTACAGAGGAGGAGCTCGTTTCTTGCATACTTGTGAGAAGGGATGTTTATTTAGACAACAATACCTGATGTTGGTTGTAAGCTTCTATGAGATTAGTATGTTCCTTCAACAATGCATTAAGTTTGTCTTGCAACCTTCAAACAAAAGCTTCATTAAACTTGGAAACATCTACCACTAATGCAACAACTTCAGGGGCAAGGTTTCAGACACCCTCTTTAAAATAAAGCTTCCTTTAATTAATATCCTTTGATGCTTCAACAACCATAGGTTTATTTGTATTTGGGGCCAGGGCCCAGATTGTAAGGGCTTCCCAATGTGGGTTGAACCTTAATCCTAACAATGTAATTTATGCTTCCTCTTCTATGGAAAAAAAAATTCCTTCTTATTTCCTAATAGTATCAAAAATTATTGCCGAAGTAATGTCCCATTCAAGGAGCAGTAATAAGCCACTATCCTACACCATTCTTCTCCCTTCTTCAGGAATAATTTTATTAGACTCAAAATTCATTTCTAGCCTCACCTTTGTAGCTACTTCATCATAATTTTCTCTAGGCACATATACTTGTGTTGATTGAACTCTTCTATGGTACTCCTCTCTCTTTGCTCTTATGACAAAATCTTTAAACTCCTAGGACTTTACAAATTCATCATCAAAAATAAATTTTGAACATGCCAGTTCTCTCACATCATTGAGGCTATCTCTCCCCATGGCTAGACATCCAATCTGAATCTTTTTTGGAGAAGGCTAACAATATTTGGTCTTGGGGGGGATGGCATATACAGTTGAATTTCATCCCTGGTAACATGAACATCTTCACTTTCATCCTGACTGATAGGATAGTCAATCAACAATGGCGGTTGTTCAATTTTCATCCTCTTCTATGGTTGCTCCCTTGGGGGAGAATCCACACTGATTATTTGAGGGGAAGGAGAGGGAGTGATCCGTGGTGGGTTTTTTTGCACATTTTCTCTAATAATATGCCCTTGGGGACTTTTGGAAGAATAGTCAAGTCTAGGTCGCTTTACTAGTTTTTCTTCCAAGGTAGGGGCCTTACCTAGAACTCTGTCAAAATTCTTCAAAATTGCTTCAATCTTAGCAATTGGGTTACCAATATCAAAAAATTCCCTAGGATAGTCCTTATCCTTTTTTGTCCTGGTAGCCTCTACCTTGATGAATGCAATCCATTTCACTTTCTTGATGGTTTCCTCATAATCATCCTTATAGTTTCTTATGACATCTTCACTCTCATAAATCTGATGGGAAAAAGTGAACCTTCTTATACTCATCCTGACCGGGTGTATGAAACCTTCAGGGTCAAAATCTCTAACCTTTCCTTGATATAACCTATATTCCCCAAGCATTTCTTTTAGCCTCCCTAGAAATTGTCTTTAGTTGAAGTGAAATCTGAAAAGGTAGTAACAGGAGGGAAAAAGAACCCCTTCTTTTGTTTCCTTAAATGAAATTGAGCAATCTCATTCAATTGCCATATAATTTACATGAATTCCAATCTAGATGACACACATCTAGGCAACACACGGGGGGCTTCAAGACACCCACATATTCTAATAACAACTAAGCTATCATAGAGGTAATAGTCTCCCCAATTATGTTGTACTCCTAACTTTGGCCTCCTATCTTTAGGCCTAAGGAAATCCAAAATTTCCTTGTGTAATTTGATTCTAGGAAGACCCAACCTTGGCAAGACCTCCCTTACAAAATAGTTCTCAAAAACAACATAGTTGGTTTCACTACATTGTTTGTCCCAAATATGGGTCTAACACTGCACTGGGAGATCGTTTTCCTCTTTATATTCCATGTTCAATTGTAAATCTCTACTCCAATGACCTTTCCCCCTATACAAAAGCATATGACATAAGAGAAAATACCACCTAAAACTCACCTCCTTACTATTTCACTTAATGTACACCAGTTGATTGTGAATAGCCTCGACTATAAAGTTGGCATAGTCAAAGTCACTATTGATCAAAGGATGTTGTATGTCAACAACCATATACATCATAGGCATCTTCATTTTTGAGTGTGCATCTTCCCCTAATACGTGGCATAATGTGCAATATGTTCTTTTGAAATAGTCTTCAAAAGACTTGACGTCAAAAGGCTTAGATTCATTATCAAGGATTCTCAATGACTTTCCTGTGTAGCCCTTTTGTCTGAATCTAGGGAGCCATTGCACCCTAAAGCTACTTCTATAGTTGTCGGTATTTTTTTTTAAAGAGCTAAGGTCTATAACCTTACTTGCAGCCACATGGAGTCCAAAAACATTAGCAGCAAACTCCTTGGTTATATCAAATAGGAAACCTCCATCCAATGTCCTAATTACTCTGATATTTTCATCATATTTGGAAGCAAGGTGCCTAATAAGTTCCAAATTTATGAAGAAATTAGGGACAACCAACTTCCCCAAATCATAGGTCCATGCATTAGAGATAGGAGCATATGGCGGTTTATTTTTCCATAGCAGTGTAAGATTAATTCCCACCCAGTGATTGTGTCATCTAGGTTCTTCAACTCAACATATTTGTAATTGTTGGCCTTGTCTACCATCTCACCTACTACATTAGGGTTAAGGGAATGCATAGGTTGTTTTGAGGAACTCGACAACTGGGCCATAATATCCTCCTCAAAGGATCTTTTCGATGCAAAGGGTTGTGTGTTTGACCGACTCATAATTCCAAAATGATTTTAAAACATATTTCTACACTATCCTATTGGAACTTTACAATATTATACAACAGATTTTGTAGACTTGATTATGAGTTCAATACTTTAACAATGGTGAATTTTTCCAAGAAGGGTGTACCTCTTTTTTAATTTTTTAGAGCTCAAGTTAACGTAGAACATGCACACCTCTGTTGATTTTTCTATTATTTCAAACCAAATAAAAGAGACAACCAACTACATTGAACTAAAAATTTATGAAGGAAATTAACTTAACAGATGAGCCATCATCTATTACATCTGTAATTACTTCTTGTTTGTGTGAGGGAATTTCATTCATCTACCCATTTATCAATTTTGAACGTGGGTCGTCCATCTAGAATGGAAGTACAAATATCAATGATAATTAAAGCCTTGATTTTCTTGAAAAGGACACAACTGTACCCTCTCTCCAATAGGATTCTCCCACGTGAGAATATTGTCACACAATGTCCTACGGTTCTGCAACCCAGAAAATGACATGCTTCTATGGGCCCGCAAACTTGCAAAATCCTTTAATCTCCCACCATCTGCCAGCAATCCATGGATCCTATACAAAAAACTCTCTAGAAGTTCTCTCATGCCCTAGAATTAGTCTCTGGTTATGACTCTTGTACACCTTCTACAATTCCACAAGCCTTTTTCTTTTCATCGAAAATCCTAATGTGGAAGCACAGAAAGAGGTAGGGACCACTTTTATACAAGCAACTTAGATGACCATAATACCACATGTGCATAATTTGCTTTTTAATGTGAGCACCTAGGGAAAAGGGATGGGGAAGACATTATAAAATTAAATTCCACAACTGGACCTATCAAGTAATAGTGAGACCGGTAAACACAACTTAAGCAAAAGGCAACCCGGATAACTAGTCAATAGAAAAATATAACAAGAACACAAAGGTTTAAGGGCTTAAGGGTTTAAAGAAAAGGCACAAATCTCAGAAGCCTTCTATAATTAATTTTCACACCCTAGTTCACACAATTGAGGAATTTCAAAATTCCAAAGGACTGAAGGAAACAAGATTGCCATCAAATTTTAAAAGTTCCACCAAGTAGCATATACAACAATGAACATTAGTAATCATTTAATGTGTATCTAGTAGTAGAAACCAAATTTTGTCTTCAATTGAGCAAAAAAATAATATAGATAATTGAACACATTAATGAATTTGAGTTTTGTTTTTATTTTCAAACGAAGGAATACATAGAGGCAATGCAAAATCTTGCTCAAATTCAACTTTGCACAAAGTTGAGTTGGAAACTCATATTATCAAATCATTCTATCAGCTTTTGAATTTGCAAGTCTAGCGCTTCAAACATTTGCTTCTAGAATGCAACTAAATTTGTCCATCAAACATTCATCAAACGATTAAGTTGCATAATAATATAAGTAATTTTTTGAGTATATTAAAGTTATATTAACTTATTAAATAATATAACTTGTAATTACTAGTCGTTAAGTTGCACTAACATCTGGCTTCAGACATAGTACTTCGCTCAGTGACTCACTTCTGATAAGAACTTATAATATGTTGACACTTGTCTCCATTTTAGAGACTTTATGTAGGAATTTGGGTGTGTGGAAAAATTTTCCTAGAATAGAACAATATTATAGCATTTGATATTTTCGCCATCCGTGCTACAATTTTTATTAGCATACTAGTTTAATTCGCCAATGAATTTTTTTTATTATTTTGAAAATATGTTTAATTTTCCAATGAAAATATTTTATTGGTTTGAATACAACTTTATTCACCAACATAAATATTTTATTGGTTTGAGTACAAGTTTTATTTGCCAACAAAAATATTTTTTTAGTTTGAAAATAGGTTTAATTCACCAACAAAAATATATTTTTTGGTTTAAAAATAGGTTTAATTCGCTAATAAAAATATTTTATTGGTTTGAAAATAGGTTTTAATTGCTAATGAAAATATTTTATTGGTTTCAAAAAAATAATAATTCACCAAGATTTTATACAAACTTCTAGTGATTACAAAATATTTTCCAATTGAATTTGTTATTTTTCCTGAAAAAAGAAAAAAATCGCCAATAAAATTAATATTTTTTTCGAGATGTATACAAGATTTTCTAGGATTTTACACCTTTTTTGTAACATGCCAATTGTTCATGCAAGTAAATTTCCTAAGTTTTCACTTTCAAGTAAATAAACTATGTTTCATTACCATTGCTATAAAAAAATTCCTTTCCAAAAGAGAACAAATGAGCATATATGACAACAAATTCCAAGCATTGATTTCATTTCCAATATAATATTCCACATATTACAATTTTTCTAAATTTTGTATACAAAATACATACATAGCTCAACCGAGCTTCAAAGCAATAGATATAGACGGTCCAAGAATCTCCTTTCAAATCTTGGTCACCAATTGTTGAGGAGAAGCATCACTCAAGCACTTTTCCACCAACTACGGACTCAAATGTGGTCCCTTGCACATAAGCTACATATGGAAAGATGGCCCTACCCTTCGATGAAGATATTGGTGAAGTAACCTAACTACAACCATTTTGAGCTTAGTGTTGTGCCCTACACAACTAGAACTTGTATCCACTACAATCCTGAACTAGCATGCATAAAAGGAACATGATGAATTGACAATGTAGCCAAAGGAAATTACACTACTTTGGCCAAAGTATTCTCACTCAGTACTTCGAGTGACAGTCATCCTATTCACATACACTACCCTAGCTCTATTTGACTTTAGGCCATTATATTCTATGCATAGGTAATTTCCTTCCATAGGTAAAATTTTACCTCAAAAATAACCTATTCCCATTTCCCAAAACACAATGATATCTCTACCATTAAAGCATAAGCATAAGTTATCCACTTCAATGGATATTCTAATCTTGTGTATAACATTAGAGCTTTCTATGTCTACAAATTAACTTTTCATAAACAATTTTACAAGTTATTCCCATTTTATCAATTCTAGCATATAAGACTATTGGAGATAAGCATTCACTGCTTAATATGGAGTATGTACAAGCACTCATAAGAAAATCATATCAATAAGACTTTTTGCTTGCCAACAACAAGTTGACCGATTCATATTTGCACATGTTCTATTTTGGTAATCGACTTATAGGCTTAAGAGACTTGTATTGAATTACTGAGTTCATAATATGGCACCAACAATTCACCATATTCCCTATCATTTAGCTGCTTGTTTCATAGAAGAATAAGTCAATACTCTTATTGGCTATGTTTTATTTAGCTGACTTAGTCATTTCCAAAGCATTCAACACATAAAAAATGAGTTGACTTCCCTTTTAATAGAGTTGCTTTATTCATTTAAACTACACATTGCTTTTGTATAGTACATAGCTCTTTAAAAATTATGCTTTATTCATTAACTATAAACTATGTGCATAAGATAAAAGCTTATGCGTTTCCATTGCATTTTATCAATGATAATATATGCAGTTTAATCACTTAACATTATGCTATAATATGAAGTACTACATCTACATTATATCGGCCATATCATATATTCTTTGAATTGTCTATAATATATATATATATATAAATTCTTTGACAATAAGTTTGTCTAAATAATCCATTTGTTATTCGAATGAATAAGATTGAGTTAATATTTCCTATACAACATTGTATGTATATACATATCTATATTCATGTATACGTACGTATACATATATCAACATACTCGTATCAACATTCTTATTCGTCAACACATATGTGTATATCGACATGTGTATATATATGTATATATGCATATATGTCATTTATATATACATTCGATTATATAATCAGTCACATATATAATTTGTATCTTTTTGATAGGTATATATGCATGTGATGTATATATACATATATACATACATTTATTATTGTCCATTCGATATCCCCATGCCCATGAGCAATCCATCCATGAGCATGTGTAGGTATGTCTACCTACATATTCTCATGTATGTATTATCTCATGTGTATGGGTTATCATCAACATGTACATGTATACATATATATACATTCTATGTATATATATCTCATCGATCAAATATAGCAATATAAAGAAGAAATCACATGCACCAAGCACTTAACACTAACCAAGAATGCTCTTAACATAAATCAAGATCCTTCCTAATGCAAACACATCATACTTAAAGGATGAATTACCAATTCCCCAAACTATAACTTGACTCAACCATTCTATAATTGAGTGTGTGTAAGCTCAGTTAGGTTTCATTACAGGTTACCCAACCAAGTTCTTCTCTTGAGTGATACTTCCCCTCATTTTCAAAGGATTGACTCTGAATTTGCATCCAACTTAACACATTTTCATAGTATTCAACCATTCATCAAAACAAGCATTTTCATTATACATTTCATAGTTAGAATATCAAATTCAATAACCATTCATTCCATACATCCATTTCATTATATAATATCAAATGAAATAAACATTCATTCATAATTTTTTAATAATTCAAATAAAGAAAGTGTAACCATATATATTTTCAAATCATAATTCCAAATACATTTACATATGCAGTAGTTTGCCCTATCATAGTAATAGTAAATAGGTAAATGCACAACGGGGTGTAACATACTCCCCCCTTTTGAATCATTGTCACTGATGATTTTATGTAGCAAACATAATTTAAACAAAGAAAATAAAACATTTATTTAAGCACTTTCAAAAGCATGTAAGACATGTGGAAACTTTTGCTCTATTTCAACATAGTCTTCCCAAAAGGCAAAATCTTCTGCATACTAGTCCCACTGGAATTTGCACTACAAAACCTCTCTATTACGCAAGCGAAGCTTACACATTTCGAGCACCTTGATAGGCTCGATTGTTACCACTTTTGGATCTTGTACTTGTAAATCATTCCAATCAATTACATGATTATATCCTGGTATATACTTCTTTAGGTAAGAAACGCGAAAGATGTTATGCATTCGGACAAGAGTTGGTGGCAACACAATTCAATAAGCTATAGGATTTACTTCCTCAATAACCTCAAAATGACCTACATAGGTCGAAGATAGTTTGGATGACTTTCCAAACTTGATGGAACTCTTATGAGGTTTAACCCTTAACAACACCTTATCACCCACTGAAAAATTCTTGGGTACTCGCTTAGCATCTGCATTGCTTTTCTGCCTATCGTTGGCTTCAATTAGCCTTTTCTTAACAATTCTAGTTCCTCCATTTCAGCCAACATCTCTGGCCCAAGACTCACCCTATCCTCAAGTTTATCCCAACTTATAGGGGTTTCACACTTTCGGCCATACAATGCTTCAAAAGGAGTCATCTTAATTGAAAAACGATAGGAATTATTATAAGAAAATTCCACTAAAGGCAAGTAATCTTCCCACTTGTATTGTTGATCCATGCAATACATTCTTAGTAGGTCTTCGATTACTTGATTCACCCTTTCAATTTGTCCATTTGTTTCTAGATGATATGTTGAAATTATATTTAGTTGAGTCCCAAGTACAAAAAATAAGGTTTACCAAAACCTTGAGGTCACATGTGCATCTCTATCTGAGATAATCTTCTCAAGAATACCATGCAATCTAAACACTTCATGAATGAATTTTCGAGCTATGAAAGGAGCTCCATATATTAGATTCCCAGGTATGAAATGTGCTACCTTAGTAAGATTGTCCACAACCACTAGAGTGGCATTGTCCTTATTCCTTGACATAGGTAATCCTTACACAAAGTCCATACTAATGACTTGCCACTTACTCTCTGGAATATCATGTGGATATAATAGGCCTACAAGATGATGATGTTCAACTTTAAACTTTTCACATTCTAAGCATCCCCTTTCATCCCTTTCCGAAAATATAATGGCTTCACATCAGCCAACATTTTTTCATGCCAGCATGTCCAGAGTATGGTGCTTCATGAACTTCTTTCTACACAAGATTCCTTAACTCTTCTGAGTTAGGCATATACATTCTTCCCTTATACCTTAGCAATCCATTAGGTTCAAAGTGAAATCCCTCATACCTTGCGTCTTGTGGATTTCTCACGAGTTCCTTCTTAACTTGCACATAGTACTCATCCTCCTTGCATTTCTACAACACTTGGCCTTTAAAGTTGGTTTGGGTTGTTACTATTGAGGCAATATGTCTTCTACGACTTAAGCCATCGGCAACCCGATTTTCATTTCCCTTGATGTAGCTGATATTGAAGTCACAATCAAATATCAACTCCAACCATCTTCTTTTCCGTGCATTTAGATTAGGTTGGGTAAATAGATATTTCAAACCGTGATGATCATTTTTCATCTCAAAAGGCTTTCCCAAAAATTAATGCCTCCATATTTGCAATGCATGAACCATTATTGCTAACTCTAAATCATGCAAAGCATAATTTTTTTCATAGGGTTTCATGTTCCTTGATTCATAGGTTGTTACTTGCCCTTCTTGCATTAAGACTCCACCTAAGCCTTCCCTCAATGCATTTGTGATAATAGTGAAGTCACCATTAGGATCTAGTACATTCAAAATTGGAGCAGTAGTCAACTTCTCCTTGAGCTAATCAAATGTTGCTTGGAATTTTTCTATCCACTCAAACTTCTTCCCTTTCCTCTACAAATAAGTAATAAAAAAGACTGTTCTAGAAAATTTTGCAACAAACTTTCGATAATATCTTGCCAAACCCATAAAACTTCTTACCTCAAATACATTTTTGGGCACTGGCCATTCTAACACTACCTTGATTTTGGTTGGATCAACTGAAATACCATCAGCTGAAATCACATGTCCAAGGTACTACACTTTCTTCTTAAAGAAGGTACATTTAGAGAGTTTCCCAAACAACTTATGTTCCCTCAGTCATTGAAGAACTATCTCTAAAGGCTTGCAATGATCCTCCTCATTCTTAGAATAAATTAGGATATCATCCAAGAAAACCAAAACAAACTTATCTAGGAAATCCTTAAACACGTTGTTCATTAGATTCATAAATGTTGTTGGCACATTAGTAAGTCTGAATGGTAGGATTGTAAACTCATAATGCTTGTATCTAGTTCTAAAGGAAGTCTTAAAAATATCATCTTTGATCCTCATTGGTGGTATCCAAATCGTAGATCAATCTTAGAAAACACAACTCCTTGCATTTGATCAAAAAGGTCATCAATGTGTGGCAATGGATACTTGTTCTTTATCGTAGCTTTGTTAAGAATCTGATAATCTATACATAAGCGCAATGTACCATCCTTCTTCATGAAGATCACTAGTGCTCCCCAGGGTGAAACATTGGGTCTTATCAATCCCTTACATAACAATTCATCTAGCTATGCCTTAAGCTTCATTAACTCAATTGTTGTCATCCTGTAAGGCACTTTGGAAACTGGTTTCGATCTAGGCACTATATCAATGGAGAAATCGAATATCCTTAGGCAATAATCCAAATAGTTCTTCTAGAAACACATCCGCAAACTTCTATAAGATAGGATATTTTTCCATATTTGTCTCTCTTGTTTCCATAATTTCACCATCTTCTACCTCCTGGTGGTCTTGTGGCCCATATTTGACAACGCCATCTTGAGAAATGACTTCCTTACATTCCTCAAGCTTTTCCATCTTTACTGCAAAGAGCTTGCATCCTTTCTTCTTGGCCCTATGCAATTGCATGGCAAATATTTGACGCAACTTGACTTCCCTAGGTATCCCTTGCAACATTAGTTGGTTACCTAGATCATCCAAGCACTCTACAATTTTTGCATGACAGTATACCTTGGCTCTATGCTTCCAAATCCAATTCATTCCTAGGATAACATCATAGGATCCTAAGGGTGCTACATATAGGTTTACCACAGTAGAGAAATAAGGAAGTTCAATCCTAGCTTCGAACAAGCATTGTTCCACTATTGCTTTTGTCTGGCTTGCATATTCTACAACCCATGACTTTTCCATATAACCAGCTTTCCTAGATATTTTCTTTGCTATTCTAGGTGAAATATTTTTTTTCAATAGCTCCAATATCTATAAGTCTGAACATAGGAAAATCAAATAAAATACCTAGAGTCTCCATTGGAGTAATTTGATACTCCGCTTGACGATTGTCTTGGGCGGCATGAATCTTTTTTTGGAATGTTTTATGTTGGGAAGGAAGTGGGTTTCCATGAGATCGTGACCCAAAAGACTTATTGGGACAATTTATAGCAAAGTGGTCTCCACCACATGTGAAGCATCACATTGTTGGTCCTTTCTTCCTTGTAGACTCACTAGGCCTACTAGCATTACCTCCAACACTGTTGACATTACTGCCATTGAAATTATTCCTTCTACATTCCCTCCTTGATTCTCTTCCATTATTTTTAGGTCCCTTATCCCCTTGCTTCTAAGATTTTAGCACTTCATCAAACTTCTTTAGAGTTGGTTTAACTTGGGCTCCTCCAAACTTCTTACAGTTTCTATACTCTTGGTGGATGGAGATGGCTTTGAGCTTCCACTCTTGCTTAACAACCTTCTCATAAACTAGGTCCATAGTGGTTGGACCATGAACATCTACTTCGCCACCAATCTGGCTATTAAGCCCCATAATAAATTTCCTAATGTGGAAACTTTCATCCTTCTGATACATTGGTACATAATGTAACAAACGGGTGAACTTTTCCCAATACTCATTTACTAACATCTCTCAACCCTATCTCAGATTTTGAAAATCAGTGAGTTTATGGTCATAAAAGAGTTGGGGTAGCCATCTTTTCCAAAATATCTCTGCAAACTCGTTTCATGTAAGTTTCAAAGAACTAAGCACAATTTCCATTTTCTTGTTCATCCACCAGTTAGAAGCTTCTCATGCTAACTGGTAGGCTCCCCATACCACTTTCATGACCTCATAATAGTTTCTAATCTCAAAATATTTTTCCATCTGAATCAACTATGCCTCAAATTCTTCCCCATTGGTGCTACCTTCAAATTTTGGTGGGGTCATTTTCCTCATGTCCCTAGAAAGTGCAATTCCAAATGCTTCCTACTATTTCCTTCTGATTCAGAGTGTGATTTCTCATTCTCATGTTTGTGGGTCTAAATATGATCATGATAATTCTCTCCCTCATCCTCATTGATATGTACTTCTTCATTAATCGAAACTTCTTGTTCTACTCTATCTTTTTCCTTTACTTCTTTCCCAAGATTTCCCAACCTTGCATTGGTTTCATGAATGATAGCCAAAATTTGATCCAATTTGGCTTCAACACCCTCCATACCTTGTCTAACTTCTTAACTTCCTCCAGGACTAGTCCTTATTCTCATCATCCTTTACAAGAAAAGGGTTATACCTGAAGGTTCATCTTTATTAGATTCAATCATGTTCTTACTATCTTATGGAAAACATTTAAATGAGCATTCATCCGCACAAAAAAAAATTCAAATAAGATTGGAGCACAAGCTTTTGGTAACCACATGATTTTTATTTATTCACAAGGATCTCAATATCCTTTCAATTTACATAGAATGACTATTCAAATAGTCAAGTGGAGAGTATCCCTTAGATTCACTCTCAGACACATAACTCAATGGGGTATACCCCTCAAATTTTTGTTCATCTCTCATTTTCTCATATCTACCCCAAAAGGGGTAGTAACCTTCGGATTTATCATCCGATACATAGTTATGGGGGACATAACCCTCTTATTCATTACTTGGGGAAATTACAATCACTTTCATTAACAAAAGAACTCAAGGGTCCCTAAATATTAATGTAGGACTGATGCTACATTCTAAGGGCATATCCCTAAAAGTGACAAGGATTCAGACTTTACTGGTGAGACTAGAGGTAAAAAGTTTAAATTGGCCTCCTCCTTCATCTTTCACTTTACTTCACTAATATGAGAAAGGGTGTGATTGATAGTCTCAGTATTTCTTAACCAAACAACATTTACATACTTGGTTCCCTCTATTGTATGAGCAATCGACTCTTTTTCCTTCTTGGCTTTCAAGTAGTGCTCATTCCCGATTACTGACTTTCTTGTAGTTAGCCTAAGACGCACCATCATGGCACAAGAATTTCCAAACATTAGTCTCATTCAATGTTGGATGGAAAGTATGGTGAGCACATAGATTCCAGAGCTAAACCTAGTAGCTCTGATACCACATGTAACATGCCAATTGTTCATGCAAGTAAAGTTCCTAAGTTTTCACTTTCAAGTAAATAAACTATGTTTTATTAACATTGCTATTTTTTTTTCCTTTCCAAAAGAGAACAAATGAGCATAAATCACATAACAAATTCCAAGCATTGATTTCATTTCCAATATAATATTCCACATATTACAATTTTTCCAAACTTTGTACATGTAAAATACATACATAGCTCAACTAAGCTTCAAAGCAATAGATATAAATGGTCTAGGAACCTCATTTCAAATCTTGGTTGCCATCTATTGAGGAGAAGCATCACTCAAGTGATTTTCTTCCAACCACAGACTCAAATGCAGTCCCCCGCACATATGGCAAGATGGCCCTACCCTTCGACTAAGAGATGGATGAAGTAACCTCTTAACTACAACTATTCTGAGCTTAGTGTTGTGCCCTACACAACTAGAATTTGTATCCACTACAATCCTGAACTAGCATGCATAAAAGGAACACGGTCAATCAACAATGTAGCCAAAGGAAATTACACTACTTTGGCCAAATTATTCTCACTCAATACTTTGAGTGATAGTCATCCTATTCACATACACTACCCTAGCTTGATTTAACTTTAGGCCATTATATTCTATGCATAGGTAATTTCCTTCCATAGGTAAACTTTAACCTTGGAAATAACCTATTCCTATTTCCCAAAACACAATGATATCTCTACCATTAAAGCATAAGCATAAGTTAACCCATTCAATGAATATTCTAATCCCAGGTATAACATTAGAGATTTATAAGTCTACAAATTAACTTTGCATAAACAAATTTACAAGCTATTCCCATTTCATTAATTCTAGTATATAATACTATTGATGATAAACATTCACTCCTTAATATGGAGTATGTACAAGCACTCATAAGGAAATCATATCAACAAGACTCTTTTCTTGCCAACAACATGTTGATCAATTCATATTTGCACATTTTCTCTTCTAGAAATTGACTTACAAGTTTAAGAGATTTCTATTGAATTATTGAGTTCATAATATGGCGCCAACAATTTACCATATTCCCTATCATTTAGCTTGTTGTTTCATAGAATAATAAGTCAATACTCTTATTGGCTACATTTTACTTAGCTGACTTGGTCATTGCCAAAGCATTTGACACATAACAAATGAGTCGACTTCCCTTTTAATAGCATTGCTTTATTCAATTACACTGCAAGTTGCTTTTGTATAGTGTGCAACACTTTAAACATTATGCTTTATTCATTAACTATAAGCTATGCACATCAAATAAAAGCTTATGCATTTCCATCACATTTTATCAATGATAATATGTGGTTTAATCACTTAACATTGCACTATAATATGAAGAGCTATATCTACATTATATCGGCCATATCATATATTCTTTGAATTGGCCATATATATATATATATATATATATATATATATATATATATATATATATATATATATATATATATATATATATATATATATATATATATATATATATATTCTTTGACAATAAGTTTGTCTAAATAATCCATTTGTTATTCAAATGAATGAGATCAAGTTAACATTTCATATGCAATATCATATGTATATACATATCTATATATTCATGTATACATACATATACATATATCAACATACTCGTATGGAAATTCCTATTTGTCAACACATACTTGTATATTGACATCTGTATATATATGTATATATGCATATATCTCATATATATATACATTTTATTATACAATTAGTCACATATATAATTGCTATCTTATCAATAGGTATATATGCATTTGATGTATTTATACATATATACATACATGTCTTATTGTGCATTCGATATCCACATGCCCATGAGCATGCGTAGGTATGTCTACCTACATATTCTCATATATGTATTATCTCATGTGTATGGGTTATCTTCGACATGCACATGCATACATATATACATTCTATGCCGATATATGTCATCGATCATATATAGCAATATAAAGAAGAACTCACATACACCAATCACTTAACACTAACCAAGAATGCTCTTAATAGAAATCAAGATCCTTCCTAATGCAAACACATCATACTTAAAGGATGACTTACCAATTCCCCAAACTATTACTTGACTCAACCATTATATAAGTGAGTGTGTGTAAGCTCAATTAGGTTTCATTATAGGTTACCCAACGAAGTTCTTCTCCTAAGTGATACTTCCCCTCACTTCTGGAGGATTGACTCTGAATTTGCATCCAACTTAACACATTTTCATAGTAGTCAGCCATTCATCAAAACAAGCATTTGCATTATACATTTCATAGTTAGAATATCCAATTCAATAACTATTCATTCTAGATATCCATTTTATTGTATAACATCAAATGAAATAAACAGTCATTCATAATTTTCCAATGATTCAGATAAACAAAGTGCAACCATATATATTTTCAAATCAGCATTCCAAATACATTGACATATGCAGTAATTTACCCTATCATAGTAATAGTAAATAGGTAAACGCACAACAAGGTGTAAGATTTTCCGAGGGGGGGTTCTTAAAGTTATCCCTAATGACATCTACTCAACATGTACACAATAAACAAATACCAACTATAAAGTAGTCAAATCCATTCCCAACTTATTATTTAGAAGCACATTATGAATTAAATACAAGTTATCAAGCTTCCTTAACTCATTCATAACCATATAATACCCATTTTAGCCTCAAATTGAAGCCTACTGAAGAGGGAAGGTAAAACAAGTTAGGGACAACCCCAAAACTTGAATTTATCCCCCCTAAACCCTCCCCATACAAACTTGAGGTCACAAGGGTATCCTTTGCCCAAGGTCTATGTACATTCCTACTTCCAAATGGAATCAAAGTCACTTATAGTTCTCACAAGGTCTCTTTCAAGGAGCATACACTTGGAATTCTGACACACAAAACCCCTTGTCCAATTTATAAATAAGGATAATCTAAATTTCCCAGCAAAGGGAGTAGGGAAGTTAATTACCTTAACCAATTTTAATACTTATTTTATCTCTCATATACATTAAGGTTCTCTTAAACATGAGAATAAAATCCAACTAGATTTTATCAATAATAATGTTAGCCAAGATATATCTCCAGATATGCATGGAGATCTAAGCATACCTAGGTTTGAGGTTACTAGCCAAACTAACTCAATCTAAGAATAAAACATTGATAAAGAGTGTACACCCCTATTTAAGCTGGTAGTAGTCAAAATATCATTATGTGCATCAATTATGCCAAAATCCTTGGCATGGGTCCAAGTGAGATCCCCCCTTACAATATAGTTCTATAAGATCAAGTATCATAATTGTATAGGACATCCTTCTAGATCTTGAAATACATATGATAATAATTATATACTTTCTTTAAACATGATCAATGTTCGAGTCGTACTTGAGACCAATGGGCAACACAATATCCTTTATATCACCGTATGAAGATGTGCATTGAATTATATATAAATAATAATATTCTTAACCCTCTCATCTCATTTGTGTTATGGCACAGTCCAGTACTCTTATGTTAGTCCAATTCATAGTCTAGATAATGTTTGTACTTTCCACATATTAATTATGGCCTCAATGGTTATCTATTAACGACTTCATATGATCAAAATGTAGGTATATCCTACTATTGCTAGCATGGAGTTTAACATATTTCCCTTTAGACAAGGCCATTATATACATATCTAGTTGTTAAACTACAAATTATATACTAAGATTTCTCAACACATTATAAATTCTAAAGTATAATAACCCACACATTTTGATACATCATAGTGACATTCTCACTACATCTCAAATAACATGCAATGAACTACCATATGAATACCCCTTACTAAATAAGGTAACTTAAATCATGTGCTATGTAATTTGATATCTTACATAAGTTATGTCCAATTAATATATAAGATAGATCGATAATTTCCCATAAGGTCTCAACCTATAATAAATTCTTCACACCTCAATCATTTCACTAAGTAGTTAAATATTCAAGAGCTAGTATGAGACTATGTAAACTCAAAATCATAGTAACAAGACACACTCGAACTCGCCTGGACTCAGTGAGTCTTGAGTCGAATCACCCCAACCGAGCCTAGGGCGCTCGGACTCGAACTCAGCCGAATCTAGACAAGTCTTGGCGAGACTCATCGAGTCTCTCAAACTCGCAAGATTCACCAAGTCTGAGTGAGTCTTATCAAACAAACTTGCATACGCAAGTTTGAAAAGTGCAAAAAAACCATAAAATTTAAAGTTAAAACTTGTTTTTTTTTTTACTTTTGTGAATGCAAAATGATGTACACCATGAAGGTTTGTATGGTTTTGGACGTCTTAATTTGGGCTTGGTGGTGAGGCTCCACCCCTCTAACCCCTTAGCTCCGCCCTCGAACCCCGCGAGGGGTGCTACCCCTCAACCTTGCTAGGGCGTTGCCCCCAAACCCCATGAGGGGCAGTGCCCCTCGACCCTTCTGGGGGCATTGCCCCAAATCCCCATGCTCAGGGCATTACCTCTCAACCCCATTGGAGACACTACCCCCAAACCCTCGCAAGGGGCACTTCCCCTCAACCCTGTTGGGGCAATTTCCCTCAAACTTGAGATTATGGTTGTTGCATCATCCAGGACCTATCTTAGATGCATTCATAGGAAGGATGCAAGCTTCTCTGAGCCATAGACTTCTAGTTATTGTTTTGATATTTCATATTTGTTTGGAACATTTGACGTCAAGGATTTCATATTCCATGAACTTTGTATACATTTGAGTCTTCGACTATATATCTAAGTGTGTTATTTCCTTTTGCAGCTCAACTACAATTTGTGTTTATACTTATGTGATCGATGTATACTTGTGTATGTGATCAAATTAGCTTCTATTTGATGATGTTACTATGTCTTTAAGGTTTATTTAATAAAAGGTGCATGAAACAAGTTTTAAATCCTTAAAAATCTCTAAATTTCTTGGGTTTTTCACTTTGTTGAGTCTGGGTATCGAGTCCCGAGTCGAGTCACCCTTGCTAAGTCTGAGTCTCATTACTATGCTCAAAATAGATTTTCAAAGAGCCTATCCGATGTAGCCAAAGAAGGGAACATAGGTATTAATTCCCTTTTTAAGTACCTAACCACAAATTGGGTGTAAAAGTTTATTAGAGAATTAACATCATGATATAAGTTTATAGACCCTTCCTCTAGATTTACCCAATCATTTCCTTATAAATATCATATTTTATTCAAGACTTTATCTATGATTCTGAAACATACATTCATAAAGTATTAGATTTCAATATGTCATGCCTTCTTACTAAATCTATTAGCTCATTATGTGATACAAGGTTTCTTCTTCCTTACTAGAAATATAGATTTCAAGGAGACAAACCCCTAACCCTTAGCCATGATATATGGCTATTTTGAGGACATCTAGATCAAGGTTCATCATGAAGATTATGGACTAAAACATAGTGTTACAAACACATATGAGCAATTACAATTTGCCACACACATAAATAATTTAATTCTAAATATTATTTGAGAAGTCCATTCATAAGAACATAATATCCTACCTTCCAATATTCCATAGTTAACTCAAGGATTAGATCCCACAATCAAATCATTGTACAACAATACTTGATAAATTTACAACGTACCAAGACTCTTTGATAAAATACCTCAAAGAGGTCTCCTGAAACACCTTGTTTGCAAAGTATATTCAAAATGGTTTGTAGCAAGGGCCTAAAAAGCTTTTAAACAAAAGCAAATAGAAAGTGTAAGTCTAAACACTTCCAAAATATCAACAACCTTATAATAATAATCATGAGAAAGTATCAACCTTGGTTGACTACCTTCAGCAGAGTAGATAATTTTGAGTTGAATATATTTTGGAAAGGATTTATGGAGTGTACTTATCTGTAGGGATGGCGTTGAAAATATTGTTAATTGAGATGCTGGAATATGTTGTTGTCTCTCCTTTTGCCTCTTATCAACATCCTAAGAATACCATCCAATTGCCCATTTAACCATTGGAGCCATAGAGATTTCTACCATGTCTCTTGGTATCTCTCCTTTTGCCTCTTACCAACGACCTATGAATACCATCCACTTGCCCATTTAACCATTGGAACCATAGATATTTCTACCATGTCTCTTGTTATTTCTCCTTTTACCTCTTATCAACGTCCTAAGAATACCCTCCACTTGCCCATTTAACCATTGGAGCCATAGAGATTTCTACAATATCTCTTGGTATCTCTCCTTTTGCCTCATACCAACGCCCTAAGAATACCATCCACTTGCCCATTTATCCATTGGAACCTAGAGATTTCTACCATGTCTCTTGTTGTCTCTCCTTTTGCCTCTTATCAACGTCCTAAGAATACCATCCACTTGCCCATTTAACCATTGGACCCATAGAGATTTCTACCATGTCTCTTGAGGGTGTAGGCAACATCCATGGTGGTGATGGTCTTACGACGAGCATGCTTAGTGTATGTGATGGCATCCCTTATCACACTCTCCAAGAAGATCTATAGCACACCCCTCGTGTCTTCTTAGATGAGGTCGTTGATACATTTGACGCCTCTTCTGGCCAAACACCTGGTAGGAACAATGGTGGAATTTGTGGCTTTTTCACCTCCCAATTGCATTTGCTTCAAAGTTTTAAAAACCTTTTCAACCCCCCAATTCTGAGTATATCCTACGATCATGGTATTCCTTGAGAACACATTTCTTTCGGTGGATTTCATCCCACCTTCACGTCCTCTTCCTGCTCTCCTAAAATGCCTCTGTAACTCGATTATACCCAATTCGCCTTCTCTCTGGCTTGTTCTTCCTATTCCACCCCTTTTGTTCACATTTTCTTAGGTCTCTTCCCCCCTAAAATAGGTCAAGATTATGTTTTTGTTCAGTTCATGGGTCAAGGACTGGGTTGTACGTGCCAATTTGACCCGGGACCTGCCATTTTTCTGCTCAAGAGAGGGTCAACATGCCCTCTTTATGGGACAGACATCCCCTTTCATCTCATCTGCACCATTGCTTTTCTACATCCTGCAGTCTTCGCCTGCAAAAGAAGTGATGCCCATACCTTTACTAAATGTGTTGTCTCTCGTCCTCTTTTCCTGTCGTGGCACCCATACTTGTGCCGTTACTGTCCCTGTCTACCATTCTGTGGCCCTGACTGCATGGGATCTGACAAAATAATAAAAGAACACAGAAATGGGGTTTTTTTTTGTTTGATTACATTATTCGATGATCTGACTTTGCCATTATTAATTTTCAGTCACTTTTCAAATATGAATTAACACCATAATTTATCAAACTAAAATTATTAAATAACAATAAATTAACACTTAGATCATAAATCTTATTAGTTTTTCTAAACAAATCACGATTTATTATATTGTTATTAGGATTCAACCTGTAGTTTTTGAGTCAAATTCATTGATCCATGGGTCATTGAATTTGACTCAAAAACTACAGGGATGAATCCTGATAGCAATGTAATAATTTGACACGCGGTGAAAAATACCTCCTATTTATCAAATCACAATTTCATCGATGTTATTTTCAGTTAGTCTTCAAATTGATAAGAGCTTTGAAAAGGAGTAAAAGAAATTATACCTAGTTCTCTTTTAGAAACAAGGGAAGAGAAGAAAATGCTCTAAAATGAGCAAGTGATGTTAGAAATGGCAATATTTAGTATGGTGTTGATGTTTGGCCAATGTAGGAATAAGATGTAGAGGGTTTTTTGGGCAATTCTAAGGAGTTAGTTAATGCCCTTATATACAATTATTTTAATGATGAGGATGAGGTTTATTCATCTTATCTTCTAGTACCCATCAGCACTTGTTTAAAATGGTGGCTAATAGAGTGTGGACTATAAGTCTAGGTTTGCTGAGATTCAAATCAATTGGATTTTAGACGTTTTGGATAAGAAAGTACTTGTTAAAGGAAAATGTAAGGACAAAGAGTTGATGAAATCTTTTTATATTAAATTTTTTGTATATTTGAAAGTATGGTGTAGTTGATTATCTTGCTTTTTTTTAGGTTTATATATATATATATATATATATATATCAATTGTTTTGTGTGAGTTATATTTATACAATTAAAAGAACTTAAATATTGAGAAGCTATAAAATTATATATAAGTCGTCATTAGGAATTTTTGAGGATCTCACTACTTGCACAACCAAAAGCGAGACAAATTAAGAACATATTTAATATCATTTGCTTAAGGGTAATAACTCTACTTTGTCCTTGTTTGTTCATTCTTTTCTTTCTCAATATTTGTTGTGACTAAACGCAACAAATAGGATTATCCTTGATTCTTTATTTTCTAACTAGAATTTCCTACAAGTTTCCAAGAATTATAGATTAAATACCACATTAAGATCATTGGCCTTGACTAGACTTCAACCCTTAAAATATTATACTTTTCCTTGGCAATAAATCAAAGAGATGTTTGAATGAGCGCCCACCATCAATCCCAAGTCCAATCTAATGATGAGTTGATTTTTTAGAGAAAGAGATGAAAGGAATGATCCAAAGTTTTACATCTTACTAAAGGTTTGTAGTTCAATAGAAAAAGATGATGGTAAATTTTTTATTAGACCATCTACCAAAGTTCAAATCCTTTGTAGTTGAAATTGAACTATATTTAACTCTTGGATGATTTTGACAAACTAGATTCCTACTCATGATAACTTAACTAAAAGATTGCTCATAATTTAAATTTATACTCTCGTACTATTATAAAATGTCAATTATTTTTATTTAAAAAAACAAAGTTTTTGATCGAAAATAATTCTAATACTAAGAAGAGATTACACCTATCATTGAGTCCAAGGGTCATTGGATCATTTAAGACTTTAAAGAAAAAAATTTAAGGGACCCACTGGGAAGTGCTTTCTACATGGAATTTGCAAGCAAAAGATATTAAAGATGTCATAGGAAATAATTCTCCAAATCTTGATGGTTGTCTACAAAAAATGAAACCCACCTTATCATATGACATTTGAAAATAGAGATGATTATAGAAGAGGACAAAAACAATTATGAAATACTTGAAAGGAAGCATGGATAATCAAAAATAAATAAAAATACAAGGAAAAGATGTTAATATTAATGAATGATATCATTATTATTACATCATGCTATCAGTTAAAAATTTAATGTATTGGTTTTGTTTTTGACTAATCTGGATTAATATTGGTTGGGTAGAATTGTGCAAGGAGTGTGGTTAATTGCAAGTACTTGGAGTACAAGGTGAGGTAGGTTTTATAGTTCCATAGAGAGATAAACCGTAACATCAACTTTTGTGGCATCATCTTGCTGATAATTATGTCGAAGGTATTCCTTATTTGAACTTCACCAAGTGTATTCTGTCAATCAACAATGTACAATCTCAAACAAGATATGCAAGACAATGTAAATGATCACAACTATTCTCGCTAGCTTTTTGTTACTATTCTTCCCTGTCATTTTTCATGTTCACAATTCACCATTTGCGGTTCACCAGCTCCAAACTTTATGTGCTTTTACTCCTCGATATTGTTGACAACACAACATGCATCGGGAACAATAAACATAGCCATTGACTCATAGGTACTTTTGTATTTATGAATGAAACTAACCGAAGTAGATGGCATGGAGAAACTAAATGCATTTCTTATTTATGCATTTCTACTCTTAAATTTATAAATAAAAAAATCAAACCATTTTTTTATTTTTTAAAATTACAAGCATAAACTTCATCAAGAGTTCTACATTTTATTAGTTTATATTATTTTGAAATTCAAAACATAAAAGCCACTTTTATGTGTCAAAGTTGAAAATTTGTATTTGTGTTCACCATTTCCTTTATTGAAGTGTGACACCGGTTTGTATTTTTACCCATTGTTCTTTTACATTTGCTCCAATCTCTTCTATTTATTTCATTATTCTATTTGTAGTGTCATGTGTGTTATTCTCTTTGCAACATCCTACATTTTAGTAGAAATCAAAAGTAATCCAAAAATATATAAAAATATATAAAAATAAAAATAATAAAGAGAAAAAACTGTCCAATACTAAAAACTATTCTCATGGAACCTTGGGAAAGTACTATTATGAAAATGTGTTCATGGGCATCATGCAGAAATTAGTTGTCTATGTGAACTTTGCACTTGGAGGCAAGCTCCATTGCATCATACATATCCATTCCATCATGTCATCCTACCATACTTGTCCATCATACTCACATACCCATGTTTCAATACCTAATCCATCCTCCCTTCTCACTATTGACCTTGACAAGGACATGGGAAAAATGTTGAAATCATGTTTTGTACATTACTTGATAGATAATATCTAGTCTTTGTTACAAACAGTACCACATCTTGACTTCCCTTAGCATTACAACACAATCATAAATGGGATATATAAAGTAGAGGCATGTTATTCCTATGTGACTTAGTACTTAGAGATCACCTCTTAAACCCCTTCATCAATCTAACCCCCATCCATCCCATCCTAACACCCAATCCTTCAAACATTGAATCCAATCTACCTCCATCCTTACATCTAAAGTTATTTTTCCCTTGTCATTGGTAGTAACATTGAGAGAGCAACCCAAGTAAATGACTACCCAAACCAATTCATTTATATGCAAGGGTAAAAGCAAGAAGTTGAGTACACGAAGAGGGGAAATTTCGGGCAACAACAAAAAATTTGCATAAAACGCGTACGCGTTACTGAACGGGTACCAGAACCAAAATCTAAACGCGTACGCGCTCAGCAACAGGTACGCAAACCTAGAACGCGTACGTGTTATGAAACGCGTACGCGTTACAAATGCATACGCGTTTAATAACACGTACGCATTTCAAAATGCATACGCGTTTTAGAAAAATATTTTTTTTAAATAAACTGTTGGCTTTTCATTTTATCCATTGTTTTTGGCGAATTGAGAGAAGTCAATCAAGAGCGCGTACGCGTTTGGAGGTTGTTGCTTCAAGCGTGTTTCAACTGTCACCTCCTCCTCGTCAACACACCACCTCTGAGACCTCCAGGTTGGTTGAATTCTGCCCTTTTTTGCTTTGTATCTTGTTTTTTTGTTTTTTAATTAGTATTTAAGTTTTTTTTCTTTAATTCATTTTATTTCAATTTTTAATAGTTTTAAATTGCATTTAAAAAATAAATAACGTTAAATTGTAAATAGAAAACCATAAAATGTAAACCTAAATTGGACATAACTTAGAAATCTAAACCCTAAAACATAAAACTAGAAACCTCTTAGAGACCTCTCTCCCCTTAGGTGAGCTAAAACTAGAAACCCTAATACAATTTTAATAGTTCTTGTGTGTCATTTTGATATTCTATTAGCCTATCCAATTACATCATTAGTAACTAGACAATCCATAACATCTTCCTCTAAATTCTTTCAATCAACTAGATCACATTTAAGAATAGGTTAGAGTCAGGGTTTAATTACAATTATAATTTAATAGGTTACATTTAGAATTAGTTTTTTCATTATAATTAGGGTTAATATTGGAATTAGGATAACAAATATAGTTAGAATTATGATTAGGGTTAAAATTAGAATTAGGGTTAGGTTTAGAATTAGGATAAGGGTTAAGATTAAATTAAGGTTAGGTTTATGGCTAGGGTTGGGGTTAGATTATTGGTTAGGGTTAGAGTTAGGCTAAGGTTTCAATTAGGGCTAGGGTTTAATTAGGGTTATAATTCAATTATAGTTAGGATTGAATTAGGGTTAAGGTTCAATTAGGGTTATATTTAAGATTTTATTTCTTTTAGGGTTAGGTTTAAGGTTAGGTTAGGGTTAGGTTTGATTAGGGTTAGAGTTAGATTCATAGTTCAATTCTATCTCTAATCATAACCCTAACCCTAACCCTAATTCTATCTCTAAGCTTAACCCAAACCCTAATCTTAACCCTAACACTAACCTTCACCATAACCCTAATCCCCACCATAACTCCAATTCTTATTGTTACCCTATCCATAACCCTTAATCTAATTTTAACCCAAACACTAACCCTAACCCTAACTCAATCTCTAATCATAACCCTAACCTTAACCATAATTTTATCTCTAACCTTAACCCTAACCATAATTTTAACCCTAGCTCTAACCTTAACCATAACCCTAACCCCAAAACTAACTCTAGTTCTTACTCTTACCCTAACCTGAACCCTATCCTCAACCCTAACTCATGTTTTAACCTTAACCCCAATCGTAACTCTAATTTTTACCCTTTTCCTAACCATAACCCTAAACCTATGCCCAAAAAATAACTCTAATTTTAACCCAAACTTAACCCTAATTCTAACTCTAACCCTAACCCTAACCCCAATATTAAGCCTAACCCTCACCTTATCCCTAACCCTAATTATCTACAACCCTAACCCTAACTCCAATCTTAAGCCTAACCCTAAACTTATCCCTAACCCTAACCCCAACCCTAACTCTAATTTGTACACGAATTACAAACCATAGGTTCCAGGAGAGACACTTAAAACTTATAAAAAATAGGTATTGTAGGAGTCACTAGGATAATAATTCAATGTATCTTAATTACTATCCCTATATGGAATTTCTCATGATTGATTTATGAATTTTCATCCATTAACTATATATGGAAATAAATGGGGTTCCCTCCTCTAATCTCTAGTGATAGGAAAATATGGTGTCCAATCTATTCAAGTAAAATTAATGGATAAACAAGAATACCACTCTCAATCTTAGGATTTAATTAAATAGCTATCTTTTAATTTCTTTCCTTTTTACAAGCTCCAAAATAAACCTACATGTACAAACCTTTTTATCAATGCCACTTTAAAATTACATTCTTTATTATATAACACTAGTGGCCCCATAACTAGGGCACTCATAACATACTTAAATATTATAGTCATTTCCCTATTTTATTTTCGTAAGTCCAATGAGAAATAAGAAATATTTTAGGATATCATAAAATTTTATTGAAAAAAGGGTAAGGAGAAAAAGAGGAATTCTTCTAAAAGAATTTTCAAATTCTAAATCAAGGCTAAAGGAGTCAAATGGGCTAATTCTAGGAAGTTGGTTGAATATTTAATCATAAAAAATCCCAAAAGGAGAGAAAAATCAACAAAAAAAAATAGTAGAGCAACATGTGACACCCTTTTGAATTCCTAAAACCCCATGTTTTATAGGAAGATGAAGAAGAATTTGAAACCATTCCCCTCATCCCTTAGGAATAATCTATTAAGGAGAAACAATATAGATTAATAGAAAAATATTTGAATCAATGAAAATATATGAGAGAAGCCTTATCTTTTGAAAAATGTTTCAATATGGTAAGAAGTTCCATCTACAAGAAATGAGCAAGGAATATAGAAAGTGAAGAATAGGGAGATAAAAAGTAAGCTAAAAAACTTTATGCACCTAAGTTTGATTGTAGTGACAAGATTTTTGTCAGGCCCAGTTGGAGAAATTAGAGACTTACTTCACCCTCAACCCCATAAAGAAAAAATATGCAATAAAATCTGCCTCTTTCCATTTAGAAGGTGCAAGAGAGGTCTTCAATGATTTTCAATATTTTTCATCACTTGTTCTACTAACCTTCTGTTTTTATTCAACTCTCATTTATAGTTCTTAAGTGACTATCAGTTTCTATTCAACTCTCATTTATAATATGAATTTTTAATGCTATGATTTTTTAATGTTATAAATGAAAAATATTTTCAATTTGTGCATGTTCAATGTGATTTTTAAATAACTTTGAAATTGTGTGCATTATTTAATTAGTTTGTTGATATAGATTTTTTAATTGTTTAACATGCAGTTGCCATATCATTTCTCGTCCATGGATCCACTTTTCACTTTAGAGGATTTCATGCCTAATCCAAAAATTCCTATAGATCCTGGTGCACATCCCACCCCACCACATGAGGATATGCCTCACTCACCTCTGCATTCTCCACCACCTGACCCCCCACCCCCTCCTCCATTTGACCAAAATCAACTAAGAGAGAATATTCGAGCCAACTTAGTTGTCATTCAAGGAAACATAGATCTCATAAAAAATGAGACTAGAATCCCTCCACATCTCGCACGGTTTGCATCTACGATGCAAACTATTGTCAATTCTGTTTGATCTATCAATGCGGACCTAGATAGGTTCCATCAATGGAGAGAAGAGAGGAGACAATTCGATGTAGATGGACTATCATATAAAGAAATCAATGACCTAAAAATCACTAAACAAGCTATGTGCCAATATTTTGTGAACCCCCAAACAAACAAACCAATACCACCCACAAAAAAAAGAATTTCAATTTTATGGTGTAGGCACCCGCAGATAGCTGCACATTTTTGGGAGAGATGGTGGATGGTGTTTGATACTCCACCACATGGCAACAGTAAGGTGCCCTTATATTTTTTGAGTGTTATGGGTTGATTTTGAGTTGCAAAACTCCAACCATTTCGAGACATATGAGGTCATTCAGGAGCCGGGCATGCCCTAACATAGGTCAGGAGCACGGCTTCCATCCTCAGCCGATGTGCTCCAGCTTGTGCCTCGGCCCTCCTTCCTAGGACTCAGCTGCATTTGGCAGCAAAGAAACCATGTTATCTAAGCATCAGGAGCATTGAGTTCACTTCTTCGTGACATCCTACTCAACAGACTACACATGCGGCCACTGAAGTGGCCAATACAAAGCATGGAGGCTCAGGCTATAGGGATACTGAGACATCCACTTCAGGTGAGGCACATGCATTTGGGGCGGGATCATACCTAAATTTACTATATTCTGAGGATCGTCCCACACAGGTATGTTCATCCTTTGAACTTAAATTTAATTCAAGTTTGAAATGTAAAAAATTCATGTAAATAATAACATCAAACTATATATATAATATAATATTAATTCAATAATTTTGTGTTTGGTGTATAGACGCATGATGACGTGATGCCCGAAACTCAATATCATCATCGTGTGTATATGTCCAGTGTTGTAGATTTTGGCTCACCTTTTCGACAGGTACTTGAACCAAAATATATTAAATAATTTGTGTGTCCATATATATATATAATTTAATTTGAATTTGTAAACATGTGTGAATTGATATATTATATCTAGATGCAAGGAAGTCATACTATTCCTAGTATTGACGAGCCACAAGTTACAGTGGTGAGCACTCCTGAGACATCAACAGCTTAGGTGTGTGCTTTCAAAAGTTTGTTAAGTTTAAATTAAATACACATCATAGATCTAATTTAATTTTTACATTTACATACACATGTGTGAATGATCTATATGAACTGTTGTACATCTATATGTAGGGATTTGATGAGATAACCATGGCGGGCCGCACACCTAAGACATCATTGACATCTATTCATGGGCAATCTCAGGTGCATGATCATGAGGTCATATCATTCAAGGTTGTAAACTTTACTTTAAATCTCCTATACAATTTTTACGAACATTTTATATATATATATATTAAAGGTTTTCACATATTGTTTGCTTTATATGAATATGCAGAATATAGTGGATCAGGCATTTGCATCTTCTCAATAGACAGTTATGTTACCTGTTGAAGAAAATGTGCCAGTTGATTCACATGACCATATGGTAATTTATGCATACTAGAAATCATTTTTAATATATTTAGTCAATATTTAATTAGTTTTTTAATCTAAAAGTTTATATTTTCAATTTTAAATATGTTTAATTATATCAAAATTTCTAAATAAATTTAAATCTAATTTCGAGTTTCTTGAACTCTTTTACAGCATGATGCAGGTACATCTAGTCAACGTGGAACAAAGAGGAGACTTGATTTGACCGATTAGCCTGAGAGTTAGATAGTTTTATATTTTATGGACTACAAACCTCTAGTTTCATTTCAATATATGTGTTGGACTTGACATATAAATTCTATGGACTATGTAGATCTCTAGTTTTATTTTGAACATGTTATTATCATATATGTGTGTTTATTTATATCAGTTGACTTTAATATGATGATTATATATGCAGTCAATTATGAGATCATGTTATGTTCATTTTCATAATTATATGCATTTATATACATATCTATATATTTATCTTTTATCAAATTGTCAAGTAATACATGCACTATATAATAATTCTTATCTAGAATCAAATTTCATATATATATAACTTATCAGATGGTTAGGTGACAAATTAAAACATTCCTTAAATAGTTTCTTAAATCATATTCATAATAAATTAAGGGCAAGTAATTCTAACTATTTTCCAATTACATAGCAAATATTTGAATCAATAAACAAAAAACCATCTCCTTGTATGTATATTTAATGAATAATCTATACAATTGAATAATTATATAAAATGTGGTAAATAGAAGACACATGAAATATGTATAATCTATAGAATTTGAATAAGATATTTAAAAAGTGACATCGAACAAACATATATAATGTACATCAAGAAGTTTAATGTACAACTATATAACATGATGAAACATATATATGCATGTAGATACAATTAAAGCTTATCAACTTTTAGGTGAATACCAAAAATTGATATTTACATAGTCTCCAGATAAAATAGTTT
>VDFB02278078.1:67004-94822 GCA_007258455.2 Sequoia sempervirens
GATGAATTAAGAGGTGTTGAGAGAGTGACTTAAGTGGATGCAAGTGGACAAATTAAGGGTAGATATATGAGGATATTGATTGAGGGGTCCTAAGAGGATGAATTAAGAGGTGTTGAGAGAGTGACTTAAGTGGATGCAAGTGGACAAATTAAGGGTAGATATATGAGGGTATGGATTACGGGGTCCCAAGAGGATGGATTAATGGTAGTTGATAGAATGACTTAAGGGGTTGCAAAAGGATGGATTAATGGTACATAAGAGGATGACTTAAGGGGTTTTAAGAGAATGGCTTAAGGGGATATGAAATCAATTATAAAGTATCAATTAAATGTATCTAGAACTATATATAGTTACCTATCTCTAGATTGAAATTCCATTGTAATATATGTGCATCTCCTCTCTTTTTTGTAAAGCATCTAATTTTGGGAGACCTGAAACAAAAAATGATATAAAACTTTAATTAGGAAATGATTAAAGACAAATATATATATATATATATATATCAATTAAATATATATACGACTAGATATGCTTACCAATATTTATTTACTCTATTGTACCATCTGCATCCTCTCTTTTTTTTAATTCATCTATGATTGTCTCATGATCATCCATTGAAATTTTCCATAAAACTTTATTAGCAGGCCTCCCTTGATATCTAACTAGTTTTATATTGGTTGCCAAAATCAAATGTGAATAATGCATAATCTTCTTGTGTCTTTCATAATCTTCAAATGCAGGCAAGTCATTCTTTCTCATCAAATATTTTCGAAGCCAGGTGCCAACAACAACCACTGAACCAGTTGGATACTCAAAGTTGTCATCATCCACTCTAGTATGTACCAACTTATGTTTTCTCTCAACACATCTAGCCAACCAGTACTCTATCTGCTCTTCATTCCCTTGAGGTGCAACAACAACATACACATGTCCTACAAAAACAAATACAAAATTCAATAAAAAGTGACTTATATTTAACTCATATAAACATGCATACATACAAAATTCAACTCAATAAATAATGTACCTTCTTGTACAAGATCTGAAACACGATCATAATCATCTGATGCGAACACTTGATTATCTTCAATTGTCATTTCATGTTGAACATGTGTCAATGTAGGCGTTAAAGCTCTTTGTTGCCATTGTTCGACCCATTCCATATTTTCACATGCCTGCCAATCACCTACAATACAAAATTGACAATAGCATGCCAACTCCCTTGTCCATATTGTCCATGTGTTTGCATTCGAACTCTTAAATGAATGCCATTTTGCACTTCCATTAATTGTTTCACAATCCTGTCGAGAAAAAATATCATTTTCTTCAACTAACCAAAAAGAAGCGTCGAATTATTGATTTCTCACTTGTTCTTGTAGATAATTTGGTATTGCACCAATCTACAATTGCACGTGCATTTCTAAATTTTGCAGCATCCTCAAATTTTAGTTGCTCTCTAGCAAGAGCTCTTTTTACACATGCACCTGCTCCATCGTGTTCTCCCTTACCATGACCAGCTTCAAAAAAACTCCATATGTGTTGGATATTATTTTCCTTATGAACTCTACATAGCCAATAAAACATTCTAGCATTTTTGAATTGACCCGTGCAATTATCTGACCATATGAGATGTTCTAGCATTTGAATTCCTCTCTCTTTTAAATTTTTATTAAATATATCAAAACAATATTGTACAAACTCAGATGAATGTAATCAATTATCACTTACATAAAAATGGTACTCTTTCAAAAAAATTCTATTATCTTATGTACTATCTTTAGCATGTCTATAAACAATGTGAACAAATATAGCTACTTGCATTGAATTATAATATTGTGATTGAATTTCTTCTTGTGGAGCAAGAGTATAATTTTCAACAAAATCAACAATTGACAATATATTTCCAATTGGAAATGTGTTTTTACATAAACGAAATTGATTATCAAGCCAATGAGCATTCTGAGAGTGTTGAACATATTTAGGTACAAAGTTATCTTTAAATTCAGTAATAAAAGCATGCACACTAACTTTTTCCACAATTAGCTCAACACGTCTTCCAATTTTACCATCTTTTAAAGAATACTCAATATTTTTAAATTTTTTTACATCCACTAATTGTTTTCCAAATTCATCTAAACTACTTTCATGCATACATTCTCCTAATAATGAAAAGTTACCACATCTATCGCATTCTCCAGAAATGCATCCTTTTAAAAAAAATGAGTTTCCATTTAAAGAGGGATTACAAAACAAACCTACTATAAAATCTTTGATTCTTTCAGGTGGCATAGTAATACCACAAATGTCCTGCATAATTTGGTTAGCATGCAAAGTGCATCGTATATATCGAAATATATCATAATAATAATGAAATTATACATGAGTCTTACAACAACAAGAGATTCGTTGCTTATTAATTCTAACATACCAAGGTTTACACTTTTCGAATGATCTTTGACTTATGCTAATATTCAATGGTAAGATTGAAGCATCTAAAAAAAATTTATATAATTCAGTTTGAGTCATATCTAAGAGATGCTTTGGATGAGGTTCACGAATTTTGGAACCCACCCTTAATTTTAAGACATCTCTAATGCTTAGGTGATACTCTTGTATTATCATGCCAAAATTTTCATTAAAGATTTAATTTCATTAGTTAATTTCATGTCTGATCTTGGGAGTCTACCACTAAAACTCCAACATTGATTAATAGGATCTTTTTCAATACTTTCTCTTCTTTTAGCAGCTCTTATCAAAGTTCTAGGATTTAAGTTTATACATTTACTAATCTTACTTAACATTCTTTTATTTGAAGCTGTTTTATCAACTAGAGCAGTTGTTATTGCACGGCGAGCTGCATTCTTATCTTTTGATCGAATTTTCTTACCAATAATATCAATATCATTAGCAACACGAGATATGACTTGTTCTACTCAATCATCTTTCTTTTTTGGTTTTACAAAAACACCTAATTTTTTCATCACTTTTCTCATTTTAAACATTCTCATCAATTGCACCATGAGTTGACATTGGAATCCTAATTTCTTTCTATAAAAAAACATTTTATATATTTTATTTCCATAATTTCTAATTTGTCTTGAAGAAACTTTACCACGAAGGTTATTTAGCACATTTGTTTCAATTGTTAAAAAAACATTTTCACCTTCATCCATAGATGGAGTTTCATTTTCATTCACACAAGGGGTTTCATTTTCATTTTCAAATGTAAAAGGGATTTCATTCTCATTTTCATCAATATTAGGGATTTCATTCTCATTTACATTCTCATAAGATATAATTTCATCATTTTCTTGTTTATGTATTGTTTCAACCCTAGTATTATTAATCTCATCAATTGTGTATCCAGCTTCTTCTAAACAAGCAATATCAATATTATAAAAACTTGGGTTTGAAGACATACCTGGATAGATTGTTTGAATAGGTACATTTTCCATATCATTGGGAGGTGGATTTGAAGACACACCCGAAGTTGTTTGCATATCATTCAAAGTTGAAGTTGAAGGCACAATTGGGTTTGTCTCCATAGTTGCATTTTCTTCCATATTCACCATCTCCACATTTGCATCATCTACATTGATTTCATCATTCATGGCTTCCTCTTCGACATTCTTGGAACTAGATGCTTCCAAATCTTTCATTTGATGAATCTTTTGTCTCCTTTCCCTTTGTCTTTTTGCCTCCTTATCTTTATTTGCTTGAATTTCTTTGGGTGTCATTACCTTCCTACATCTTTTTCTTTGTCTTTTCTTATCACCCATGGTTACCAAACCCTCTTTGACGACAAAAACAATAATTCAAGAAACCTATTTTAAAATTGCCACCTTCTTCAAATATTCAAATAAAACTATGTACTATGAAGATTATTTTTTCTATAAACTCTGAAGTACAAAATCATCATGAGTACATCCAAAAAATCACTTTTTCCAAATCTTCTTGTAAAAAGTTCTTGCACTTGATTCCACTTCAGAAAATTTAACTTGCACTTTTACTCTTCCAACAATTTGAATAGAATATGCCCTGCACAAGACAAATTTGCAATAAAAAACGCAAAAAATGACACTTTCGGTCCGTACTACAGAAAAAGAATGTTGCAGGAAAATCGTGTTTTACCAGTATTTTTCAAATTAGGAAAAACGGCTATTATAGAAACGCGTACGCGTTATGAAACGTGTACGCGTTATATTTTAAAAATGCGTACGCGTTGCGGTCTGGCAACGGCCAAAACGTAACGCGTATGCGTTATGAAACGCGTACGCGTTTCATTTAAATAACACGTACGCGTTTCTATAATGCATACGCGTTATTTAAAAGTTGATCTCCCACACCAAAACTAGCCCCGATTTTAGGCTTGGAAAAGGCTTGGCAATCTGAGCCTTAGCTTTTGACCTGCAACTAAAAAACTAAGGCAAATTGAAGAAGAATGTCCAACTTTGACAACATAGATGATGGATTTTTTTTCTGAATTAGTCTATAAAATTAAAACCCATTAGAGAACACAATGTCTACTATCTAGATATATAATTTTTGTTAAAATTGGATTACGTTTGCTATTTTTTAATTAATTTCTAAGCAAACTAGGCCTTAAACTTGAAAGATTAGGTTTTTTTGGTTTTTTAATAACTTTGTATTGGTTGAGTTTTTTGTAAAAAAAATTATATGGTCCCAAACTTCAGACAATTCTCTACACAATGAAAAAAAAAAGAGTCAAAATATTTTGTTTAGGTCCAATTATGTTGTCCGTACACGTTGATTTGAAAAAACATCAATTAAGGCCAATAAAAAATTAATTAAAAAAAATATATTCAACCAAAAATTACAAAAAAAAATTCAGCCCAAACTTCATGTTGTTAGCTCTCTTTTCCTAAAAGGAATTAGCAAAATAATTTTATTTGGGTCAAAAAGTGTTGTCCGTACACCTGCTTGGTATGGTTAAAAAACAGGGACTTTTAAAAAGTGGTTTTTATAGATCTTTATCAAAATTTAATTTCTATAAACTGGGTATTTTAATAATTTACATATTTGGAAACTAGATTCGAAATTCTAAATTTCATATTACTGACTTTTTTTAATATTCATTGTGGAAGTGCCTCAAATTTTCAGTCCAAGTGTGACAAATTCTGAAAAACAGCAAAAACATTTCCACTTTTTGAGTTATTTGTGTACCCAACTTCTTGCATCAACCCGCAAGCACTCCAAATCCCTCTCACAATCTAGATTAATCATCCCAACAATTCCATGCACACACAATAGAAAAGCCAAAGAATCCAAACATATATTTCCAAGCATCCCAAATTCATCTAAAGACATCCATAAGTTTTGTCCTTAGTCTTGCTGAAATCCAAACCATGTCTGATTTGTCAACAATCATCATCAAGATGCATCATTCCCAACCTCGTGTTATTCTCAAGATATATCATTTCCATGTATCAACAATGGTATCATCATCATAAATTTGTCCATCTTGATAAGGGGTAAAATATTGTTTGCTTTGTTGTTTGTGCATTATTTTTTACTAGCTTGTGTATTTATTTTTTTGCTTGCATTTGTGAGTTGATACGTGGTGCACATCATAACCAACCCCATCATGGTCTTCCATAACATGGTGCATTAGGTCATACACCTACTTAGATTCCAATCCCTTGTGCACTTGGCACATTGTCACCTTGGTGTTTATACCTTGGTGCATCACGTCATGTGTGATAGAAAAAAGTTGCCCAATATATTTGGAATCTCCCTAATGATTCCTCCAATGAACCTAAAATCACCAACATTCATTCCCCTCAAAATCATATCCCATCAAAAATTTCTTCAAGTGTTGCAACATCAAAAAACTAATCATCAATCCATCATAAAATTCATATCCCAATGTTTGGGGCATAATCCATCTTCTAACCCTACCCATGTCCCCCTCATTTTTCATCAACTTTCCCTCATTCCTCATCTCTTTTCATCCTCTCTTTTTGAGAGACCACCCATGCTATCTTCATTTGATTTCTCTCTCAAGGAGACATCCCTTATATGTATCCATATCTATTTACTAATCCTATCCCATATCCATTTACTAACTTTATTTTCCTTTAGCCAACTAAGGTATCCTGCCTCCCCCATTCATCTCATCAAATTGTTAGAGTTATCATTTATTAGAGAATAATTAATTACTTTAATTAATTATTATTCTAATTTTCATGCACTTAAGCTAAACTTAGGTTTGCTTTATTAGTTAACTCAATCCTTTATTTATGTTAACTACAGAGCTCATATTAGATCAATTCATCTCATGACACAAGATGTTGACACTTGTCATAATCTAATCCCTTTATCATTAGGGTTTCTCTTATAAAGCATTCATTCTCTCTTGTAATTAATAATCCTGTAAGTATTTTCTTGTTGAAGAATATTGCATATATTGTTTGCAGATCTCTTACGTGGAAGGTGCATTTGTTTGTTGTTTGATCTTGTGGCTTGTGGTTTTGTGCTTGTTTCACAATTCTAACATGGTATCAGAGCATGGATTCAACAAACCCCTTCTCAATTTATGAGGTTTTTTTCTTCAACAAGGGTTGCAGGCTTCAAATATGAATCCCCTTTGCGTTTTTTGCAAATTTTGGAGGTGGATGATTTTAGGCGCATTTTGGTGCAAAAATAACTTCACCATTAGATTCAAATCCATTCAGAAAGTCAAATTTGGCTTTTGTTTCACCTTATTTGGGTTTCTGATGGCAGATCTACGAGGGTTTGAAGCGGTTGTTTTTTTCTAGATCCAAAGGGTAGCTACATTTTTGGTGCATTTTGAGCCAAAAGGGAGGTTTTCATCGTGCTCTGAAGGCCCAAAATCCTTAAGATCGCTTGTCAAATCACCAAAATTTGTGTCGAGAGTTCCTGGTGCAAAAAAAAAATTCCAAAGAGGTCGTACGATCTCCCCAACACACAAATCGAGGTAAAAATTAAAAAAATTAATATATTAAAAAAATAAAAAATTTGGGTTTCGAAGGTACCTGAGGTACCAGTCGCCCCCAGCCACAGCAAGGATGACAAGCCTCGGGCCCCACCCCAAAGTGGGAAGGGTACCTGGTGGGTACCGCCTCCTACCCATGGCAAGCGACAACTCCCCTCGGGCACCCCACCCATAGGTGGTGTGGGGTGGGCTCCGCCTCCCGCCCCGCCACCCGCCGCTCCCCTCCCCCCCATCACCCAAATTTATTTATTTTTAATATTTTTTTGAAAAAAATTGTATATTTTTTAAAATAAAAATATGTAAAGTTTTTTTTGTCTTTTTTTCTTTTAAAAAAATATAAAAAAGCAAGTTTTTTGCAAATTTTTTTTTTGCAAAACAAAATAAATGCACTATACTAGAGGAATTTTTTTCTCACACTACTAAAATTGGTGGACCTCCACATTTGGAGGTAGTTTTACTAAATTTGGCAAAGGAGTTCTTTTTTTCCCTACTCAGTTGGGCTCTACGTTGGGCTTTTCAGTTTTGCACCCTATCTTCCAAAAGCCATATCTCGGTCATACAACGATATTTTTCATTTCAATTTTTTTTTCAAACAAGGTAGAATTTTGTACTCTTCGTAGTGGTGGAAGTGTTTTCTAGATTTGGGCTTATGGTTTTTTCTAGAATTCAATTTTCTTAGTGTTGTTGTTCAATTCTCATTTTGGAGACTTCGACGAGCCATATATTTTGCATCCAAACTCCTTTTTGGGTACCTTTTTTTGAAAGTGCATGTTTTTTGTGTACTTCATCATGGTGCTACCAATTTCCTTTTTTTTTCTGTCAAAGAATTGTATTTTCAATATGTAGTCCTTTTTTGGACATTATGGGCTCCCATTGTATGCACTTTTCATTATGTAAACACACTGAAATAAAGTGCCTTTGTATTTCACATGATTATTGGGATCTTGCACATCATTTTGTGCCTTATTGTACTCACACTATGCTATAAAGTGTCATGGGGGGTTTGATTTTTTGCCTTTGCTTGCCATCATACCTTTGTTAAGTGAGTGTCCCTTCCACGACAGCAGCCTCATATGTGTGTGTCTTTTTTTTGTACACCCTTTATATGTGTTGGTACTCTCATTTTTGCACAATCAAATGTATCTGATTCTTCTTCATGCATTTCTTTTTGGCATTTAGTTTTAGTGTACCTATCATGGCTCTCCCTTTTTCATCATTATGGGGGGTTTCTACTGTTGGTGCTAATGCTTCTTTGGATTTGCGTTGGAGTGAGCTATGTATACAATATTTTTTCCTACGTATTTTCGAATGCAATGTACATCAGTGGCTGGTTACTTTCATTTCGATGAGATGGATCACTTACCATATGGACACTCTTGCATTCCTGCTTTCAGAGGCAACCTTCCATTTTCACTTGATCAGTTCTTCATATTTTTAGTACTTGTTCCATTTGTATCTTCAATTTCCAAGTGTTTTCCTTTGTTTTCCATCTGATTCGAGTAGTGTCATTGGGGGCACTCATACATATTCTTTTCTTCGTGATCCTAAACATCATATGTTTTAGCAGAGGTTCTTGTTTTGACATTACAACATTCATTCCATGACAGTTTTTGCAGCTTCTTCATGCTTCAGTGATGTTCTTTTTTGTTCATCCTTTGTTCCTATCTTTTGGGACAACTTTGTGTTGGAGGCTACTTTATCCTTCACTCTTGTTTGGAGGCTTCTTTATTCCTTCACTTGGTTTTCATCTCTTTTTGGAGTAGAGTTTTTACCATGAGGTTTTCTCTATTTCTTTGCATTATAGATATCTATTGTTTGTACATGGATACCTTACATGGCCTTGTTTTTCGGGACCCATCATGCATTCTATTTTTAGAGTTGTTTAGCTACTCCCTAAGTTCATCTTAAGGGGGGATGTTAGAGTTATCATGTATTAGAGAATAATTAATTACTTTAATTAATTATTATTCTAAGTTTCATGCACTTAAGGTAAACCTAGGTAAATTCTTTATTAGTTAACTCAATGCTTTATTTATGTTAGCTATAGAGCTAATATTAGATCAATTTGTCTTATCACACAAGATGTTGACACTTGTAATGATCTAATCCCTTTATAATTAGGGTTTCTCTTATAAAGCATTCATTCTCTCTTGTAATTAGTAATCCTATAAGTATTTTCTTGTTGAGGAATGTTGCATATATTGTTTGCAGATCTCTTGCGTAGAAGGTGTATTTGTTTGTTGTTTGATCTCGTGGCTTGTGGTTTTGTGCTTGTTTCACAATTCTAACAAACCACAAGTATATTTTATTCTCCTTTGAAATAATGTCACTTCTTTTAGTCACAATGTCATTTCAAAGAATGGAAAAATGTAAACCCAAAATTAATCACATCCTAATGACACACGACATCAACACTTTTGACACCATACTAGGCCTATCGTAATCGCATTCTCAACACTAATTGATTAGATAAATTATATTTATCTAATTAATCAAGATTCAATATTTAGTGCATTCCCTCCATGATCACATTAATTAAATAAATCATAATAAACTTTCTACATCAATTCTCCTAATTAATTAAATTATCTAATTATCTAATTATTCAGTCTAAACCCCCAAATCCTAGTCTAATCCTCCATTAATGGGACAATCATGAAGTATCCATGATTTAAAATTAAAATAAATCCAAAATCAAACTAGCATTTAATCCTATACATCAAATCAACTAAACTAATCCTGGCCACCCATCTCCAACTACCTTTAATCCAAATCCAAACTAACTTTTAATCTCCATCATCCATCTAATCAATGCAATTTTGACCCTCCATTCACCAAGAACCAACATTTATTACCATCTTCTTAATTTTAAATTCAAATAAACTCTCAAAATATCTTCAATTATATAAATACATGTCATCCCCAAGTATTTCCATATAAGAAATTTGTAAGTATACACTATCACATTAGAGATTTCAAGAGCAACAACATCATTACACCTTCTTTGGAGCAATCTACAGAAATCATGGAAGGTCTAATGCTCTTCTAGGTTTGCATTATTTTGTTTACCTTTCATCTATGCTCTAATCTAAGGCAGAAGTAGACTTTAATTCTGCACAATGCATTCTTATATTTAAATTGTCTTTTCTATAGCTATCATAGCTAGCAATGAATTAGAAAAAAAAAAAAAGATAACACCCACAATGTAGTATGGGATGCACTGACTTTCCTTTCTCTAGTTGTGATGTACATAAGGGCTTATGCCTTAGTGAAGGTAAAGGGGAAGATGCTTGCAATAAAATTAAAATCATCCTTTGTGCTTAGTTGGTCACTATGTGTACCTATGATTTGTGTGAGTCAATCATACTATTTATATGGCATACGCATGAGTTATTTACATTGTGTTTATGTGTTGTATGCATGAGCTAGTCACACTATGTGTATGTGATGCATGCACGAGTTATTCACATTATGTATGCATGAGCTAGTGACAATGTGTATATGTGACGCATGCATGAGTTATTTATATTTTGTAAATATGAGCTAGTGACATTGTATATGTTACACATGCATGCGCTATATTTTGTGCATATGTTGTATGCACGAGCTAGTTACACTATGCATAAATGGCATGCATGAGTTATTCATAACATGCACATGTGTTGTATATATGAGCTAGTCACACTATGTATATGTGATGTATGCATAAGTTATCTACATTATGTATATGTAATATATGCTTGAGCCAACCACTATTTCTAAACAAGTGATGATTATATGAATTGGTTACTATGTAATTGTGTGTGTATTCTTACACAAATCTTGGCTTGATCTAACATTTGATTGAAATGTGTTTGTTATCATAGTATTGTGAATGGAGGCAATTGGAAGCATAAAATCAACTAATGATTTTGATTTAAAAATGAGATCACAAATCTCATATCAGACCGGAGAGGGTGAATTCTATTTATTATTGGTGTATGAACTATGAAGCCTCTGGTTCCCAAAAAGAGATGTGTTAGTAGGGCCATTACAAATGAACACTCCACATTTAAGTCTAGATCTAGAGATGACCCTAATTTCAAGGAGCTACCATATTTTAGTGTGAGCATCTAGAATTGTTGTCGTGAGTAATGCTTGGTTAAGCTATGAAGTTGGCACTTCTAAATCGTATAAAAGTTGTTTGGTCGATTGAGATAGTACTGAATGTGTAAAAAAATGCAGTACCTAGAGTGGTATAATTTAGTGTTGGGGAGTATATAAAGGGTAATCGGTGTAACCCATGATCTAGGATTCTAGACATGATTGAAGAAAGTAGAGCGGGCATAGTTGGTGCGCTACGCTTCAACAGTGAATCTGATGGATAGATCATGATTTGAAATGGACAGCTTCCATAGCAATCTCTTTGATGTATTCACCGCTCCTCATAAGCATTCCTCTGCACTCCTTCCTGATGTTCCACATTGTTGTAGTTGTGCTCTCGCCCTCTACCCCCTCATCTTTGGGGCCTTCTTTTGTGAATTGCAGCTCTATCATGTGCAGTTCTAAGCAAGAGGTTAAGAATTGGGCATGCCAATTAAATGAGTTGAGAAAGGGGGTCAAAGTCAGTGGCATCCATGTAGTCTATTATGGGCGACAATCTTACAACGGTGCGCTCGGTGTCGATCTCCCTGACCATCGCAATCACCACCCCATGCCAAAGTGGCATCTTTTATGGAGGAACCCATTGTAGTCGATCACACCGCCCTTGGCATGGATGGCGTCCACAACCATTTTACATTCTTTATTTGATCGCCATATCTCCTCAGCAACACTCCGCTATTCCTCTACATCTTCCAAAATATGCATGAGCTCCTGTGCTTCAAAGCTTCCTTTATACACAGTCCAATGGCGGTAGTTTTTGGGCGGTGGATAAAAGGCAAAGAGGTAGAGAATATATGGGTGGTAATTTAAGCTGACATTTGATAACTGATGGTGACATCGAAATAACCACCAGCTGCGCTGATTAGAGTAAGAAGATCACAATATTTTTGTGAACCCCACCTTCCAATTGGAAAATTAATCAACAAGCAACAAAGAATTCTTGCAAATCATCCAGGGATGAAAACTGAGCTGTTGTTTCGTAGACAGTGTTGCTGTTTCATGCAGATGTTTAGGCAACTTAAATTTATCTTTATCAGCCTTTGTAAAATGGTGGGGCCCATTCAAAATATAAATAAGTTTTCTACAGCCCAGCAATTTTGGCAAATCATCCACCTCCATATAAGGGAGAGGGTCCGATGGTGGTGAAGGCTTGCGAGGGGTCCACGTCAGCAAGGTCTACATCGGTCAAGTTTTTTTTATGGGAGAGAGAGTCCACTGGTAACAGTTGAGAAAAAATTATTGCATGTTTTTCAAGTTTTTCTGATCGTTTTTCAAAATTCACATTTTATGAGTTCAAAAGTGGCATGGACCGATGGTGGACGCATGGTACTGTTTGCCCGTTTCCTGCCACGTCAGTCTTGGTGAACTTAACTCCCATTTATTGTGCATTTACTGCCCGCTACCCTCTGTCATCAGCATTTTCCCATTCACTTTGGGCACATTAAGTCATCCATTAAAGGAATAATGGTGGCGCACTTCACAGTCGGCGATGGTGAGGTTGGGGGTGACTCGTAGTGATGCATTTTTCGCAGTTACTGTGTTTATCAACACTTCCATTGCCAAAAGCAAACATAATTAACTTTTGCCATCACAGTGAAGTTGTCTTCCAACCTCACAAGAGCGATATCTATCCATTGCATGATTTTTTTTCGAATTTTATTGCATGTTTTTTTAATGCAACTATTTTGTGATCGACTCTATGTGTGTATGTTTGTACACACACACACACAACTAGCCAAAAGAAATGGGTAATATAACTGCAATATCACTTAAAACATGGTAAGAAGGTTGTGAAATTTCGTTTGTTTACCTCTGCAATTTCGGCAAATATATTTACAGTATTTGAGATTATGGTATGCTCAACTCTTAAGGGTTTCTTGCAACTATATTATGGTCGAGACTATGTATATAAACACATATGTATGTGTGTGTGTGTGTGTGTATATATATACATACATGTAGTCGGTCAAGAAATATAGGTTTGCTACTGCAATATCATTAAACAATCAATACATATTTGACATTTTATATGTCTAGCTTTACAATTTCGAGAAATATATTGATAGTATTTGAGGTTATGATAAACTCAACTGTTAAGGGTTTCTTACAACTATATTGTGACTAATTGTGTATATGTGTGTGTGTGTGTGATACATATATACACAGAGTAGGTCAAATAATATATCTATTTGCACTGCAATATCTATAAACAATGTATGTAACTCACCCTGTTAAGGGTATAATGCATTATCATTTGGTCGAATGTGTGTATATATATGTACATACCATTTATGGGTTTCATATGGTGGACTCTTAAGGGTTTCATGCACCTATGGTATGGCCAACTGTGTCCTCTGCTATCATGAACCCCTCGCACAACATTACCCGCTCCCCCATTGTCCTCTCTACCCTTTCAATACTACATGAACACCTTTGTTGGTATGGTCAAAATTTTGTTATCAATTTACATGCATTTATAGGATTTTAATCCTAAATCGGTAATAATTTGAGCATCTAAATTTATATATCATATTAATATTAAAATTTTATCCATGTGTACATATGCACGGCATACATACATGTATTCCATGCATACATGCATATACATACAAACATACATGCATGGCATCCATATGTATGTATGTATGCCATGCATGATAGATAGTATACAATGTTCAATTGTATACAGTGTTCAATGTATATTTATTTTTCATACATATCTTCATTTTCTTCAGTAACATTTGCATACATACATATCATTCCACCTATCATCCTTACTTTACAACTGCTTTAAGAATGTGTAAATAGCTATGCCATTTGCATACACACATACCCATAGTCGGCCAAAAGATAGGTGCATGAAACCCTCAATAGTCGAGTATATGATAGCCTCCAATACTGTCAATATAAATATGGAAATTGTAGACATACATATATTTATGGCAAAGATATATAAATTGTTGTTTCATATAGCCTTGTTCATTTACATTCAAATGAATTAAATGTATGATTTAGTTGTTCTTCCATTACTATTACTTTTACAAGTATGAAAATGTTGTTTCAATTTATATCATAATGTTCTTTGGAGTTTTATATAAATATCATAATGTTGTATGATAAAGGTTATAAATATTTGTATCATTTTGTTATTTCAAGTAATATAGAACCCCTAAACTGATTATATATATAGTAATCAGTTAACATGATCACCTAAGGGTTGTAAGAGTTAGAATTGGGGATATGATCTAGTATAACATGCATTGCTCATTATGTATAATTTGGGATAGGAGCATATAGTTGGGCCCCCATTTAATAACAATATAAGACTATGTTCCACCAAGTTTTCGGTACGGGGGGACGGTTGAACAATGGGACGAGTTTTGGGGACGACATTTTTTAGGAGATTTTTGGGGATGGGGGGACGGCTATACTCTGTGTGTGTGTGTGTGTGTGTGTATAGAGACAGAGATATATAAATTTCAGATATTCATATGAGTAATGATAATCATAACAATGAACATTCATAAAGTTGCAAATGTAATCACCAATCATATTGACATATACATCATAGAGTCAAACAAAATTAATATTACAGCTACTTAATTGCTTCCATGGACCATAATTCATGTCAAACAGTCAATGTGCATATGATATAAAATAATAAAATGCACAAAGGCTACAAGTTTGCACTACAAATGTCAAAATGACAAAGTCACAAGTGTCTGAAACATAGTAATAGAAAGTATGATGGTTGCCTCTACTCAGCATCTGCCAACATTGCATCACAATCAAACTCAGAGTTTGAGTCACTGCCACTATGAGTATGAGAGGTTGGCTCATCTAATGGAACTCCAACCAATCCCTTTTGTCTCTCCTCATCAATTTGAGTGACGTCCTCTAGATCAATATCCTACCATAACATTGGATTCTATCAATACTCAGGAGTTTGACAATCCTAGAGTCATAGAGCACTATGCACAGCCATTAATTTCTCTGCCCATCTAGAGGTCATCCTATTCCTCTTGATAGAGTGAATAAAGTTGTATTTTGACCAATTCCTTTCTACATCAGAGGAACTAGCAACCTATGAGAGGAGATGAAAACTAAATTAGTAATTTACTAATTAGGACATTCAATTATGATTATATAAATGTTCAACACTTATCTAAATCAAATTATTTTAATGTATCACATGTGAAAAGAGGCAAATTTCAAGCATCCTCAATTGTGGTGCATCCTTCCCATGCCATGACCACCATCTAATAGGATCCCTTTGAGCCACTATAGTTCTATCTACCTTGGCCTTTGGTTTCTCGAATGTTGGACCACAAAGATTAACAAAGTCAGTGAATTGTGTACGAACTAGGCTCGCCTCTTCAACTGAATACATTTTTCCAAGGGCCCTGAAAACCCCATCTTGCACCTCATCGTCATCACAAGGAGGCAATGGAGGACTCTGCCACATCTCGTGCTTGCACATTGAACATATTTGCAAGTTTATTTTTCTTTTCACTAGAAGTACTAGCCTTCCTCTTCCCTCTTGTGGAAATATGAACACCACTCGCACCACCACTACCACTACCAACACTAGGACTACCAAGCATAGAGGGCATAGGCTAAGTTGAATGTGCGGATTGAGTTTGCATTGGCTGCTCAATAGGATTTCCTTAAGCTTCCATGAGCAATCTATAACACTCTACCCTCTCAAAATCTTTTATTGTTTCATGACCGGCCTTGATCCCATGGCCTACAAAACCCAATAGATGAGAATAGACTCTTGTGTAGCTCCCATAAAATTTATCTTTACAAATGTGACATTGCCACAATCTACTACCCCTGTGTTTTTCCCTTTGCCTTAATCTATACATGATGTTAATTGAAGAAGAGGTTTTTTAGGATTAAAAGGGCCTTTTGCATATGATTTCAAATCTTTAGAAAGGATTTCATATGGATTTGTTTGAGGTTGCCTTCTTTCAACCGATTGGGTGTCTTCTCCCCTCTCAACATGCTCTCTACCTTCACTATTGCTAAATGTTTTGTTTTGGTTTGGTTTTTGTAAACTAAATATTAAAAAAAAAATTAAAAATCATACATTTCATCATTTAAACTTAGAAAAAAATGAAAAAAAAAAAAGAAAAATAATGAAAAAATAACTTACCTCTTTTACTTCTCTTGCTGGTGTAATGTCGCAGAATTGCACCTAGGGGAAATTCCACATTTTTGCACTTTTTCCTAGCATTTATGACACCTTAGAGCATTAATGGAAAAATATCATGAGTCAAAATTTCATGATTCTGACCCCATGTGGACTAGTGGAGGAGCAACAAGAACCTAACGACATGTTTCCCAAAAATCTAGGCCTTGGATACCTGCACGGCGTGCTAGCATATTGGCAGTTTTCCAAGTTTGAAATGGGGAATCTCGAATATTGACTCTATCTACACATGTCCCAGCAAGCAGACTTTAGATGAAACGGCTCTTTGCTACCCTTGCATGCAACAAAAATTTATCTTTTGTCATCTGGTGTTGGAAGCCATTCAATCAAGCTCTCTCTACATTTTTCCATCCTTGATTTCTCTTCATTCTTGATAGCAGCACTCTCACAAGAGAAGCCATTTCGGACTAAGGTCCTTCCAATAGCTACAACCCTTAAGCAAGCACTCAACGGTGTGCTTTGGAGAGGGTCTAGGCATGTGGGTAATTCTCTCTCACTCTTTTCTCCTTGTTTATTTGCTACTTAGTGGTGCAGGTTCTACTCTTGAAGCGGGTTATGCTTTTACCACGCGCTTTGTCCTTTTCATTTACACTCCTTCCAACTTGGTTTTCCATGGAGGTGGTAACATCAAAACAAGGGTCTGACTGAAAAAAACCCCTATACAGCCCCAACCTTTTCCCCTCATTCTTCTGTGTGTACAGATTGCAAAGCAAAGCTTGGAGTGAAGACTTGAATGTCTAGTTGAAGGTAAGTTTTCTCCAAGTTCTACTTGTGATTTGTTTAAAGTTCATGTTATCTGTTTGATCATTTTGTCTAGTAGACCTTAAGTCTGAGTAAAGAAGTGAAAACTTGTTCTGTCTGCATAAGCTCCTGAGTTTTTTGTTGCTTAGGACACCAGTGAGCCATTTGGACAACAACGCGTTGTGTTGGCATCCTAAATCTACACTATTGTCCTTTAGCTGAGAGCTCCTTTGTCTAAGGCAGAAATCTAGAAGTTTCACTCCTTCGGGATCTGAAGTGGTCTCCCTTGAAATATTATATTGTGCACATTTATTTATCACTTCTCCAATCTGTTTATGTTGAGGTGGATAAGGGTAGTTCGTTCCCTAGTGTTCTCTTGAGAATGAAGAGACTTGTGTGCAACGAATCCCTCTTATCTCACATTTTGGTGAACCTGACGTGAACAATGTCCAATCTATCTCTACAATGTTTTCATATTTATGATAATACCTTTTCTAAGGAAGATTTTGATATGTTGGATGATTCTTTAGATGACTTTTTTAGAAGCGCTCTCCCTTATCTGTAAATCTCTGAAGAAAACTTCCTCTCTGCAAGCTAGAGAGTCAGTAAATGTAGTTGTGGTCTTTGTGGCTCCTTAGAGTCCTAAGAAACCCATCATTTACGTAACCCCAGTTGACTCTTATCCTAGGGAGGATTGTTCTATCTATGGGATTTTGTGTCATAGTAATTCACCGGACCTATACTCAAGGTTCATAAAAGCTACATACTCCACTTATAATTTTTTTTGGGAACACATATAATACACGAAGAAACAAAAAACACTTGGATCAATAACCCTCTATTACTGTGTCTCAACCCACTCAAGTTCCTACTTCTTTACCACCTTCTCAACCAAGCCTTCCTTTAGCACTTAAACCTGCAATCAAAGCACCTAGTGATTATGATCTTGTTGAGCAACTTCGTATTACTCTAGCTAAGATCTCACTCTAGGACTTGCTTTAGAATGCTCTGGTTTATCAAGAGATGCTTCAGGATGCCTTGCAGAAGATCCTCTTTCCTGCCTCCACTAGGCCTATGGATTTTAATGCGTTGTTGGCTCATATTTGAGCAAACTCGTTGAATATTACATTCTATCAACAAGAACTCCCACCTTCGGATGTGTAGAAACAAGCAAACCTTTTGATGATTATAATTAATATTAATAATATTGGTATTAGGTGTACTCTCGTTGACACTGGTTCAGCTCTCAACGTCTATGATATTGATCTATTACCTAAGATTAAAGTTGATTTGTCTTCTTTAGCAACTTCTTCTTTGTACATTTGTGGGTTCAATAACGTTGGCCATCAAGCTCTAGGAACAATTATATTGCCTTTGCAACTAGGTCTCGTTACCTTACCTACCTTGGTTTATGTGATTCCTAGTCCTTTACCTTACAATCTTCTTTTGGGGAGACCCTAGATTCATGCTATGGGTGTTGTAACCTCTACTTTACACCATTCTTTAAAGTTCATCTCAAATAATTGAGTGGTCATAGTTGAAGCAGATCCAAAAGTCGTTCACCTCTATGGGATAGTGGCTACCAAATGAGCTCTAGTTGTATCCACTCTTAAGAATTGTATTGCATCCTTAATTGTTGATGCTATGGTGTGTTCCTCGACAATAACCTTTATGGAAGTTATCCCCAGGGCGAATGTTGTTAGAGATGAACCACCTAAAGTAGAAAGTCCTAAGTCTTCCTTGTCTTCTCCTCCTTCCTCTCAGTCAAATGCTTTCCTTGGTGATGATTGGGGCTCCTTGGAGTTCTTTGATTTTTTTATTGCAGAATACAAGGCGAACCCCTCTTGTATAGAGTTTCTAAATGCCTTTGATGTAAAGATGGATGATGCTCCCAAGGAAGAGAAGTGTGATCCTATCCAGGAGACCAACCCTTCCTTTTCTCAGGAGAGTAGTCCCACTCCTATGAAGGAGGTTAATGTTTATGAACCTAGCGAACAAGGTGAGAGCACTCCCGTAGAGACATTCGATGTTCATTGGTGGAATGAAACACTCTATGTAGAACCGCCACCTCCCAAAGTTTTACAAACTTGTTGTGGTTTTGGATATGCACTCGCTTCTTGATATGGCTATGGGCAGAAAGAACTAGGGCGTATTGAACAAGGAATCCAATTCCCTATCTATTTTAAACTGTGAAACCGTTATCCAAGTTTGGGATGCTCTATTGAATAGTCTAAACAAAAACCTTGGTGGAGTGTTAAGATGATTTCAGCCAAACCACTGAGCTTGGTCTATCCTGAATTGATAAAGGATAGGGAGCAAGTCGAGAAAATCCCTTTAGATGTCTTCTCTTCGAATGAAGCACTTGAGGAATTCCTAGGTTCCTATTCCCTGTTAACTTCCTTTCATCACAAGAGATGATTCCCATATTGCCTACATAAACAAGCATACTTCGAAGAATTTGTATTGAGTGTTGAAAAGCAGTCCCCTCTATCCAATGTTAGTAATAATGTTACGATATCGCATCCTAAAGATCATAGTTCTCTCCTTAAAGGAGATACTACTGAAATCTCTATGGATCCTAAGTCCTCTAAAAAAGTAATTAAAATTGGGAAGTGTCTCTCTTTGGAAGAAGCGGATGAGCACTCTAATCTCCTACATTCACATCCTAATATTTTTTGGACGTACGAGGATATTCCTAGTATTTTTTAGTCTATAGTGGTTCACAATATTGTCTTATGTCCCGACACCAAGCCGATTAAGTAGAAAATCTGAAAGATCAATCCTAGGGTGGCGTTGATGGTTAAGACTAAGATAGAGAAGCTATTGAAAGTAGGCTTTATCCGTCTGGTAAACTACTCCCCTTGGATCTCGAATATCGTTGTTGTTAGTAAGCCTAATGGTCGTATTCGTATATGCATTGACTTTTGTGATCTTAATAAGGCTTCTCTTAAGGATGACTTTTTGTTACCTAATATACATATGATTGTAGATTCGATTGCAGGCCATGCATTGTTATCTTTTATGGATGGTTTCTCAAGTTACAATAAAATCCGTATTAATCTAGAGGATCAGTACAAGACAACCTTCACTACCCCCTGGGGTACTTTCTATTATGTGGTTATGCCTTTCGAGTTAAAGAATGCAGGAGCAACTTACCAGCCAGTGATGACCCTGATATTCCATGATTTTATTCATAAGATCTTAGAAGATTATGTTGATGACATCTTGGTGAAATGAATAACTCGTCAAGATCATGTAAAGAACCTTTGCCTTATCTTTGAAAGGCTTTGATTCTATAAGATGAGACACAATCCCCATAAGTGTGTATTCGGTGTGGATGCCAACAAAATTTTTGGATTTATAGTCTCTCACTGAGGGATCGAAGATGACACAAATAAAATTGATGCCATTGTTAACATGCCTCCACCCAAGAATATTACTAAATTACAAAGCTTACAAGGGAAAATTTAGGTGATTCATAGATTTATATCTCAATTGGCTGATTGTACCCTTCCTTTCACTCATCTGTTGAAGAAAGATGTTCGCTTCATATGGGATGAAGAGTGCCAGAAAGCGTTTGAGTCAATTAAAGCCTATTTGGCCAATCCTCATATATTGATGTCAGCTATGCAAGATAGACCCCTTTTGCTTTACCTCGTAGCGTCACCGTATGTCTTGGTGGCTTTGTTGGCTCAATATGATGATGTCGAGAAAGAGAGAGCGGTCTACTATATTAGCCACATCCTAGTTGATTATGAAACCCATTATTCCTCCATGGAGAAACAATGTCTTTCTCTTGTCTTTCCTACATAGAATTTAAGGCATTATCTTCTCCATGCTAAAACGCATGTCATTGTGAAGACTAACCTTTTGAAGCATCTGTTCTCTAGTATCAACCTTGTTGGGAGGTTAGTAAAGTGGGTTATGTTTCTTTTTGAGTTTGATATAAATTTCATTACTTAGAAGTCAATAAAGGGTCAATTTTTTGATCAATTGGAAGATGCTCCTTCATCACGCTCCTTCCCAAGTCTAGAATTATTCCCTGATGAGAAAATTTTTACGATTACTTATGACCTTGAATGGAAGATGTATTTCAATGGATCAAGTTGTCAGACTGGCTCTAGAGCGGGTGTGGTCTTAATATACCTCGAGGGTAAATCGGTCCCTCTATCCTTTCAGTTATATTTTCCTTGCACCAATAACATCACTGAGTACGAAGCTCTCATCGCTGGCTTGTGTGTTGCAATTGTGCTAAAGCTAAAACATCTTAGCATATTGGGTGATTTTGAACTTATTGTGAATGAGATTACGGGAACCTATCAAGCTAAACAAAGTTGTCCTGATATCAAAACCTTGCTTTTTCCTTGCTTAATCGGTTCTCTTCTTTTACAATAGACAATATCCCTAGGAGGGAAAATAGGCACGCCAATGCCATGGGAAGCACCACTTTCTTGGTACCTTTGGAGGAAGATACGAAAGAATACCACTTCGTGGTTTAGGTCCTGCGAACCCTAGCAATTTCTGATCAAGCTGAATATGATATCCTTGTGTGTTCTCATGTAGACTCGGGAGAATGGTTCTCTAACATCTATAATTTCCTAAAGACTAGAAACTTTCCCAATGATAAGAAAAATAACAATCGCACTCATATATGAAATCTTTCAACTAGTTATGTTATTTTTCTTGATGTTCTCTATCGAAAATATTATAACAGCATGCTTCTCTAATGTCTCACTAAAGCATAGATACCCCTTGCCCTTAAGGAAGCCCATTCAAGCTCTGGAGGTGGACATTTTGGCGGTAGATCCTTGGTGAGAAAATTGATACACATGGGGTATTTTGGTAAATGATGGAGCAAGATTCTTTCAATTTTGCAAAGAAATGCCCACAATGTCAACATAGTCGTCTTATTCATGCGCCCGCACAAGAATTATAGAATCAGACCTCTCCTTGGTCGTTTGCAAAATGGGGATTGGATATTATAGGAAAAATATCACTTCCTTTTGTTAAAGGATATACCTTTATCATCACTGCTACAGATTACTTTAGAAGAGGGTTGAAGCCATTCCACTTTGATCCACAAACACTAAGGCTATCTGTAGTCTTCTTCTAAACAATATTATTTCTTGTTTTGGATTGCCTACTACACTCATCTCCAATAATGGTACGCCATTCAAGAACAAGGAAGTAAAGTAGTTCTTAGAGAAATTTCACATCCAACATAGATTTTCTACACCATACTATCCACACTCTAATAGTCAAGTGAAAGCGTCTAACAAGACTCTTGAGCTCATTCTTCGTAAAAAAATTAATAGACAGGGTAAGGATTGGAATATTTAGTTAACATATGCTTTGCGGGCCTACCGCACAAGCATTCGTACGGCAACGAGAACAATGCCTTACAACCTCGTATATGGTGTCAAAGCTATCATGCCTTTGGAGTTGGAAATTTTATCTCTACGGGTTTCCCTTAGAGGGTTAATTAATGATGAAACTTATCGAGCTAATTGTTTGCATTAGCTAGAGATGTTCAATGAACGTCGATTGCAGGCCCTCAATCATCTTAAATCTTATCAAAGATCATTATCAAGGCAGTATAATCAAAATGTGCCTCCTCGGACCTTTAAGCTAGGAGATCTAGTTCTCTATGAGAATTAGAGAAATGTAAATGCGTCGCCCGATTAGAGAGGGAAATTTATTCCTAACTGGTTAGGCCCTTACATTGTCATCTCTATGTATGGTCTGGGTTCCTATGGATTGTCGTCTATGGATGGAACACCTTTAAAAGATCCCATTAATGTGATGCATCTTCATCAATACTATGTGTAGTATCCAATGTGTCATGTGTGGGGTGTTCTCCCTTTAAGGGTATTAACGTTGCATATGTTGACATTATTCATTAACACACTATGAAAAATTTTGTGTTATGATGTGACCATGTGTGTGTGTGCGAACAGTATGCATACATGTGTCTTGCTATGTTATGCATCCATGCATCACATTACATCTTTTATGGAAATAAGATCATCATTATATTTAATTAACATACATCTATGTGTGTTCATTAAATCATATTATCATCTAATGTAAATATGCATCCATGCATCCATGTAAGCATGTAATATCCATTGCATCAACATACATGAAAATAAAAAGCATACACATCAAAATACACAATGCCATGATGTTGAAAATAGTATATATGTATCAAATGTCATATACATGTATCGGGCCACTACTGTCAAAATGAATGGCTACTAAATATATCTCTCTACAAATCATCTACAAAAAATGTATATCTCTCGCTACAAAATTGATGTACAAAATCAAGAGCCCCTATGGTTGCGACACGTGGCTCCTCGAGCACACTAGCTCTAGTTGTTGTTGCGATCTAGGTAGAGGTTGCACAATGGTCATAGACTTAGATCGATGGGAGCAAGATGCAGAGAGGGCTACCCGCATCCCCCTGATCTCTCCCTATCAGGAGCATATGGTCATTTGTGCCTTTGTCAGCTCCTAATTCAGCCATTCAACATCTACCAGGATCACAGCATCAGCTGATTGTTGAGGTCATCAAGGCGACTCTAAAGGGTGTCACGTACCTGCTCGACAGTGTCATCCCTCATCACTACTATGTCTCACTCGTCAAGCACCATTCACAAGTACCCCGATAGTTGGTCGTGTTTCCCTTAAACGGTGGCCACCTCTGTAGTGAGCTGAACAATCTCTACTCCCTACTCCTCGTAAGAGGTCTTCAAACGCGCTACCAACTCAAAGATGTGGGCATGTCACCCCACAGACGTTGGTCGGTAAGCCTCGAGGACCATCCCATGAATAGGCATGTCAAGGGCCACCTCTGATAGGAACCAAGCCATCAGCCTAGTCCATCCATGTACATCCTTTGCAACCACAAAAAGAAAGAGAGAAATCAATATCACATGGCATATATGTATAATCATAAATGGAAGAAACTGAAAGTGTTAAAATATAAACAACATACTTTGTATACTTGGGTCCCTTGGCTGCCATGTAGAGTTAAGGTGAGGAGCAACAATGGGACCCATGTCACCAGTATCGATAGCCACTCCTAGTGCTACCAAGGTCACCACCATTGTAACAGTAGGTGTTGGTGGCACCAACGAGACGGAGGTAGTTGTTGGGGGCTAACCTCCTCCGCCGCCTCAGCCTCTACGATGCCGCCTCCTCCTCCTCGTTGGCCTATTGTCACCCTCTCCGTCTGTCCTATGTAGGTGGAGGTAGTATGTCCCCCTGTGGGCCCAAATACCCTATTGGTGCACCCTCACTGAACACAAGAGGAGGACAGTGCCTATCCCACCACCCTCTAAAGTATGCAGTGATCCTGACATTATCTATTGGTGTTATGGGTGGCAGATTATGGTCGGGCTCGTCATTATCCAAGGGGACAAAATCAGTGATGGTGGGGCGGAGGCGATCCCCAGGTCTAGCCACACTCTTCTAGGCCCTAGTGTATGTGGGCACGTCTGGAGGAATCATCTATACATGATCATGTTATTGCATGACCCAACTCTAGTAGTATGGTACGATGATGTGGTCAAGGCGACCTACAAGAAAATGGTCCTATTGTAGGTTCCTGAGATGTCGGGCATCATTTACCCATCTAAAAAATTGATAAGGTCTCCATCTGACCTCGTCTGCAACAAGAATATTAAACTGTAACTACCAAAACTATAAGTCTTCGTGCCTCCATTTCCTTATCATATCATACCAATGGGCTATGGGGACGTGATATGACTTTCGTTGGGGTAACCGATCAATCTCGTGCACATGATGTGGGAAAAGGCCCACACCTACAAAAGTGTGCACGTTGTGAGGCTACAATACTCGTAAAGGATGTTCCAGCCTAGCTCCTAGTATAGGTGTGCTAATTTACTGTGCCCCTAGGAAAAAATTGTCATATGCTCTACCACCTCCCTAATGGTGTGGACGAGGCCCCTGTGTAGGTGAGAGCCTCGTCCATCTATCATGATCCGTGTATAAATGTGACCCATGTCATTGTTGTTGTTCATTTTCCCTAAGCAATAGAAGACTCCCTTCGTCCACTCTCATGTTGATCGGGTGTCGTCAATGGCCACCCACCATCCATGGATGGGTAGTTCAAGGATCAGATACATGTCCTCCAATGTAATTTTCATCTCTCCAGTCGGCAACTGAAAAGATGATGTGGTGGCATCCCATCACTCCATCAGCATCATAAGCATCCTCTTGTGGTAGCACATCTTTGGCATGGTGAATACATGCCAGAGACTAACCTGCTCGAGGTGAGTGACCTCATCATCAGTGAGGCAGTCCCTATGCTTACAAACTATTCGGTAATCCCGCCCGCCAATATGCTCACGAATCTCAGGATACTCCTACAAAAGTGGAAAAAAATTCTATTATAGAACACAGAATTTCAGATTGAAAATAAAAAATCTCTTGAGACTTGTGTGTGCCACATAGATGTCTATGCGTCATGCATACGTTCCTAACCGCCATTGACACCCTGAGGATGCCAACGCAAAAACAAAACTCTTGCACGGAACCTAGATGCTAACGCACATTTTGGACGAAAGCTCCCAAAATGGACGCCTACACAGCTTGACAATGAAAAATGAGGTTTAGAGGCCTACCTGGTCACCTCACAATCCTCAGCTATGTCGTCTCACAGCTTCTCCAATCTAGGCACCTCATACTCCCTCTTGCTAGGCATTTTTCTGAATTTTCTCTCACAAAATTCAATAATTTGCTCGCAGTGAATAGTGAAAATGACCCTTCTAGGGGCCCACCTAAGTATATATAGGCTCCCAAGGGCCCATTTTTCCAAGAGTTTGTGGCTCCTCAGTTTCTCCTAAATTTTCCCCACCTAGCTGGGGGAAGACTCAAGAGGGAGCATATAGTCACCTCTTGATAGTATTTTTCTTTTGAATCAATGGCCTTTTCTTAATCATTCTTCTCGTCGTGGTAGCTTCTTCCGATTTTTGAAACTGACCTAAAATTTGAGTTTTGTAGGTTAAAGTTTTGTGCAATCTTTCACAATTGTTGTCTTTGGTTCCGGTTAGCTCGCCATCAATGACCTCTAAGGTCCCTTTTTTTTCCTAGCACGTAAATCTATAAAATTAAAAATTGGGTGAAATTTTTTCTTCTCTACTTTAGTGTGGCCGATTTTTCCCAAAATCAAGCCCACCAAAGTGGGGGAAAAATGTAATGTCGTAGAATTGCACCTAGGGGTCAATTCTACATTTTTGCACTTTTTCCTAGCATTTATAACACCTTAGAGCATTAATGGCAAAAATATCATGAGTCAAAATTTCATGATTCTAACCCCATGTGGACTAGTGGTGGAGCAACAGAAGCTTAATGACATGTTTCCTAAAAATCTAGGCCTTAGACACTTGTGCAGCGTATGGATGTATGTGCAGCGCGCTAGTGTCCTAGTGGTTTTTTGAATTTGAAATGGGGAATCTCAAATCTTGACTCTCTCAACAAGTGTCCTAATAGTTAGACTTCGAATGAAATGGCTCTTTTCCACCCTTGCATGCAACAAAAACCCCTCTTTTTCTCTCATTTGGGGTTGGAAGCCATATAATCAAGCTCTCTCTACATTTTTTCGTCCTTGAGTTCTCTTCATTCTTGATAGCAGCACTCTCACAAGTGAATCCATGCACAATTGAGGTCCTTCCAACAGCTACATCTCTCAAGCAAGTGCTCAACGGTGCATTTGTGCGCTCTGGAGAGGGTCTAGGCCCATGGGTAACGCTCTCTCTCTCTTTTCTCCTTGTTTATTTGTTACTTAGTGGTGTGGGTTCTACTTCTGAAGTGGGTTTTACTTTCACCACACGCTTTGTCCTTTTCGTTTACACTCCTTTCCAACTTGGTCATCTGTGGAGGTGGGAACACCAAAACGGGGGTCTAGCTGAGGCAGACCCCTATACAGCCCCAACCTTTTCCCCTAGTTCTTTTGCATGTAGGTTGCAAAGCAGAGCTTGGAGTGAAGACTCAAATGTCTAATTGAAGTTAAGTTTTCTCTAAGTTCTTGTGGTTTCTTTAAAGTTTTTGTTAAATGTTCAATCATTTTTTTCTAATAGACCTTAAGTCTGAGTGAAGAAGGGAAACATTGTTCTTCCCATGTAAGTTCCTAAGCTTTGTGTTGCTTAGGACACTAGCGCTCCATTTGGATGACAATGTGTCGTGCTAGCATCCTGAATCTGCGTTGGTGTCCTTTGGTCGAGAGCTCCTCTAAGGGAAAAATCTAGAAGTTTCTTTCTTTCAGGATTCGAAGTGGTCTCCCTTGAAATATTATATTGTGCACATTTCTCTATCATTTCTCCAATCTATTTATGTTGAGGTGGATAAGGGCAGTTCGTTCCCTGGTGATCTCTTGAGAACGAAGAGACCAGTGTGCAGCGAATCCCTCTTATTTCACAGCTGGTTGTTGCCTTAATGCTATCCTTTTTGCCTTCTAAATGTTGGTTTTTCTTCTCCAATAACTCCTTCAAACCCTCCTCTTTCTCTTCTCATTTTTCTCTTGGCTGCATTTTTTTTTGGCAAGTTAAAATGAGGTCAAATGAAGTTAAAATAAATTTTTAAGTTGCCATATTAGGGTTGGGATGGTGTGGGGTCCACATACAAAGGCATTAAAAAAGATAAATTTTAATTTTGACTTTTATTTTTATGTTTAAATGTTGTTGGGAAATAGGGAACCATCGACTGTCCCTAGGACGG